>PVHP010019556.1:0-31717 GCA_004024765.1 Zapus hudsonius
GGTTACCGGATTTATATTAAGGTCTCTGATCCATTTGGAGTTGATTTTTGTGCATGGTGAAAGGAGTGGGTTTATTTTAATTTTTATACACGTGTTTATCCAATTTGTCCAGCACCATTTGTTGAAGATGCTATTTTTGGCCCAGCGTACATTTTTGTCAAAGACCAAATAACTGAAGCTACTTCCAATTAAAGCTGGGAATCCTGTTCCATTGATCCGTCTGTTTTTATGCCAGTACCATGCTGTTATTGTTAATGGCTTTGTAGTGTGTTTTGAAGTCAGGCATGGTGATACCTCCTGGGTAGGATATTTTACTTAGAATAGTTTTGGAGATCCGAGGTGTTTTGCCCTTCCAAATATTTTTTTTTTCTATGTCTGTGAAGAAAGAGGTTGGGATTTTTATCGGCATAGCATTGAATCTGTAAATCGCTTTTGGCAGGATTGCCATTTTTACTATATTGATTCTCCCTATCCATGAGCATGCGATATCTTTCCATCTCACATCCTCCTCTATTTCCTTCTTGAGTGTTTCAATATTCTCCTTATATAAGTCCTTTACAACCTTGGTTAGTGATATTTCAAGGTACTTGGTTTTCTTTGAAGCTATAGAAAATAGGACAGTCTCTCTGATGTCTTTTTATGTCTGCTTGTCCTCTGCGTATAGAAAGGCTACTGATTTTTGTGTGTTAATTTTGTATCCTGCCACGTTGCTGAAGGCATTAATCACCTTCAAGAGGTTACTGATACTATTCTTTGGGTCTGATATATAAAGGATCATGTCATCTGCAAAGAGGGATAGTTTAATTTCTTCCTTTCCAATTTGTATCACTTTTATGCCCTTCTCCTGTCTTATCGCTTAGGCTAGAACTTCAAGCACTATGTTAAAGAGCAGTGGTGAGAGTGGGCAGCCTTGTCTTGTTCCTGAATTAAGTGGGAACTCCTTGAGTAGTTCTACGTTGAGAATGATTTATGCTTTAGGAGTTTTGTAAATTGTCTTTTTTAAATTGAGGTATAGGCAGTGTCTATGCCTATTCTTTCGAGAGATTTGAACATGAAGAGGTGTTGAATTTTATCAAAGGCCTTCTCCGTATCTATTGAGATAACCATGTGGTTTTTGTGTTTGTGCCGATTAATGTGATGTATTACATTTATCGAATTGAGTATGTTGAACCATCCCTTCATCTCTGGGATAAAGCCAACTTGGTCAGTGTGGATAATATTTTTGATGTAGCCTTTTATCTGGTTTCCTAGAACTTTGTTCAGGATTTTTGCATCTAAGTTCATCGGAGTTATGGGTCTATAGTTCTCTCTCTTTTTTTTTTTTTTTTTTGCATGCTTGCCTGGTTTAGGGACTAGGGCAATGGTATCTTCATAGAAAGTGTTTGGAAGCTTCCCTCTTTTTCTATGCTCCTAACAACCTTCAGAAAGAGTGGTTTCAGCTCTGTGATGGCTTGGTAGAATTCAGCTGAGAAACCATCTGGTCCTGGGCTTTTCCTTTTGGGAAGGTTTTTGATTACATCTTCAATCTCTATGGATATGATAGGTTTATTTAGTGCTTTTATCTGCTCTGGGTTAAGATTTGGCAATTGGTAGGTGTCCAAAAACTTAACCATTTCTTCCAGATTCTCTAATTTTGTGGAGTAGAGTTTTTGGAAGTATGACCTGATGATTCTTCCAATGTCTTCAGGATCTGTTGTGATCTCACCATTGTCCTTTCTGATTTTGTTGATTTGGGCTTTCTCATTTCTTAGTTTGATTTGATTGGTTTGTCGATCTTATTAACTTTTTCAAAGAACCAACTGTTTGATTTATCTATTTTTTAATCATTTTCTTTATTTCCAATTCATTAATCTCAGCTCTGATTTTAATTATTTCTTTTTTCTTGTGCTCCTCAGGTTAGCTTTTTCTGTCTGTTCCAGTGATCTTAGGTGGGTGGTTAGGCGATTGATTTGAGACCTCTCTGTCTTTGATATGAAGGCATTTAGCGCGATGAACTTTCCCCTCAGGACTGCCTTCATTGTGTGCCATAAGTTCTGATATGATGTGTTATCGTCATCATTTATTACTAGGAAATTCTGAATTTCCTGTTTTATTTCTTGGATGACCCAATCATTTTTTAGGAGTGAATTATTCAGGCGCCAGTACTTTGTGTATTTTCTGGATCCTGTTCCCATTGTTAACTTCTACCTTTAATGCACTATGGTCTGATATGATGCAAGGAACTACATCGATCTTCCTGAATTTGTTTAGGGAAGATTTGTGTCCTAAGAGTGATCAATTTTAGAAAAAGTCCAATACACTGCTGAGAAGAATATATATTCTGTGTCTTTGGAGTAGAATGTTCTGTAAATATCTTTTATCCCCAGCTGGTCAATGGTATCATTAAGGTCCTTTATGTCCCTGCTGATCTTCTGTTTGGTTGATCTGTCTAGAGCTGATAGAGGTGTATTAAAGTCTCCTACTATGAGGGAATTAGAGTCTATTTCTGCTTTATTTTTGAGTAGGCTTCCTTTATGAACTGTGTTGCACCCGAATTTGGTGCATATATGATAAAGATGGTCATATCTTCCTGCTGGATCATTCCTTTGATGAGTAAGAAGTGACCATCATAATCCTTTTTAATTGATTTTGGTGTAAAGTCTATTTTGTCAAAGATTAATGTAGCTACACCTGCGTTCTTTTTACTTCCACATGCCTGATAAACTGTTTTCCATCCTTTTTCCTCTAAGAAGATTGCTGTCTTTAGAAGTAAAGTGTGTTTCCTGAAGGCAGCAGATGGAAGGGTCCATTTTTCTGATCTACCCTGCAAGTCTGTGTGTTTTTAGAGGGGAGTTAAGTCCATTTATATTCAGTGATATAACTGTGAGGTTTGCTTTATGCCCTCCCATGATGAAGGGTTAATGGGGGTTTTTGTCTGTGCTGCTCTTATAAGTGCAGTGACTGTGATTTTCGTGTCTGATCTCTGGTACTCTTCTGAAGTAGATTTCTTGTTTTCTTCTGTGTGGGATATCTCTTGCAGGATCTTCTGAAATTTTGGCTTTGTTTTCAAATAGTCGTAGAGCTGGTTTACTTCATGGAACATTTTCACTACTCCATCTATTATGAGGGATAGCTTTGTTGGGTACAGTAGTCTAGATTGAAAGCCATACTTCTTTAGGCCCTGAAATGCATTATTCCAAGCCTTTCTGGCTTTCATGTTTTCTAATGAGAAGTCTTAGGTAAGTCTGATGGATTTTCCTTTATAAGTTACAGTTTGCTTTCCTCTAGCATCTTTGAATATTTTCTCTTTGCTTTCTATGTTAGGCATCTTAATTAAAATGTGTCTTGTAGAATTCCTCTTCATGTCCTGTCTCTTTGGAGTCCTCTGGGCCCCTTGAAAGTTGAGTGGGCTTTATCTTGTTAGATAGGGAAAGTTTTCTTAAATAATTCTGTTGAAAATATTTTCTGTGCCATTAGCCTGGGCTTCTTCTCCCTCTGGGATCCCCATGATTCTAATATTGGGCCTCGTTATGGTATTCCTTAGATCCCTCAAATTTTGCTCACTTGATTTCTTGAATTTATTGAAACCTATGACATCCTTATTAATTCCTTCTGATTTGTCTTCAACTTCTGAGAGTCTGTCCTGCAGATTGTCAACTCTAGGACTAATTGATTCAAGGGAGGTTTTTAACATCTTCTTTTCATTATTGGTTTCTGCTATAATTTTGTTTATAGTCTCCAATTCTTTGGTGAGATCCAATTTCCAATCTATTTTTGTTTTTGCTTTGGATTCATGATAATCATTTTTAAGTTTTTTAAAGTCCTCATCGAATTTAATCAATTGATTGTCTTGCTACTCTCTTAGTTGATTAATCTTCAATTCACCTAATGTGTTTCTGAATTCATTCATATATCTCTCCATTAAATTCAGTCTGGAGTCTATGCTTGAATTAGAAAGGTTCATCTCATTCATGTCTTTTCTCATAATTTCCATATCAGCTATTAACTGCAGGGAGCCGGGTGTGGTGGCGCACACCTTTAATCCTATTGCAGAGAGCCGGGTGTGGTGGCGCACACCTTTAATCCCAGCACTTGGGATGTATTTAGGCCTAAAAGAAAAAAGGACACGGATCATCCCATGATTGGCTGGCTCCTGCTTGCCACCCCCAGACGCCACGGGATTGGCTAGGATCAGGAGATCAAGCATACGCAAAAGCTTGTGACCTCCTTGCTCTAACAAAGTAGTCTTCCAAGCATTGCCTAATCCCAAGTGCTGGGATTAATGGTGTGCGCCACCACACCCGGCTCTCTGCAATGGGATTAAAGGTGTGCGCCACCACACCCGGCTCTAGTGGGATTAAAGGCGTGCGCCACCACGCCCGGCTCCCTGCAATTAACTGCTTCATGTTTGCATTGCTGTTGTGGTTAGGAGTCATATTAATCTCTCTTTGCAATTGTATTTGTGTTGCATCTACTTCCTTGCCACTTTCTTGTTCCATAATGGGACTAGTGGCCTTGAGTTGGGGAGTTCCATCTTTGATTTCTCTGGTTTTTTTTCTGTTGGTTTCTGCCCATGTCCAGGTAGGGGAGTGGGTCTCAGGCACCCTGGGTTGTGCTGTTCAGCCCGCTTTTCTAACAGTGGAAAAATTACCAGGTTTGATCTTAAACAGAGGTCTTTCCTGTTGGGGGTGTTCTGTCCCCAGAGAGGCTTAGATCTTTACCTGTCTGGATCCCTCTGTATCTGACTGTTGAGTCTTAGAGCTACCACATAGGCCCCTGTCCCCAGTTCGTATGCTGCAATAGAAACAGTCCCAGCACCTTGAACTATAGAGCTCAGTGTTTTCCCATCTGACTGTGCCCTCCTGTCAGTGGCACGTGGCCACTGGTGCCAGCCGAAGCCGCCTGTGCCCTCCTGGCAGGGCCTCTGCCTTCCTCGCACTGGCAGAGGTTCCCAGGTGCCTGAGGCCTGGCTCCGCCCGGCAGCTACAGTCTGGAGTGGGCTCCCAGAATCGAGCTAGTTCAGGTTGCCCGAGGAGCCCGTCTGCCTCTGTATATGGGGAGGTCTCAGGGAGAAGTACGCCCAAGAATCGCTGGAGAGAGGCTGGAGGAAGGGGGCCCTGGGAGAGAAAGGTGCTCAGCCAGCAAGGGCTGGGGGAGCACCAGAGAGGAGACAATGGCGATGGTGGGAGCTTGGGGTGTGGGAAGGGCGGCTCTCTGTTCCTATGTGGAGCAGAAAGCCTCTGGGGAATCCTGTCCCAGCTGGTGCTAGAGCTGGGGAGACAGTAGAGTTGGGTTCAGGGCCAGCTGGGGTCCAAGTTTTGGATCCCAGCTGGAAAATCTAACCTTTACGGAGAGAGTCCTGGCAAGGCTGCTACTCGTCAGCCATTATGCTCCGCCCCCCCCTCAATTTTTTTTTGTTTTTTTAAAGGATACATTTAATGTAGGGAACTGTAATTTTTGTTCATTTTAATTACTGCTTTCTGCTACAGACATTCAATATTTTGATAATGTTATGTATAATAAATGTTATAATAAAAATGTTGAATAATTTTTTGTAAAAAATATACATAATTAAGAACAATGTAGGTTATAGTATGAATTTTGAAAATACTAGAATTGGATATCAGATGACTGCAGAAATGGCTAAACTTTTTCCTAGTGGTACTTCTAAGTGGCCCTTGCTAATTAATAACCAGGTCTTTTTTGATTTTTCCTGGTTAGTTTGCATTCCTGAGAAAGCATGCATAAAGGGAAAATATTATTAATTTTTATATTCCTGAAAAATATTTTTTAAATCCTTAAATCAGTTAGTTTGGCTAGGTTTAGTATTCTATGGAAATTGTTTTTATTTAGAAATATTTAAGGTGTTGTTCCATTATCTTCTATTTCCAGTGTTGCTGTTGAGAAATACATTATGAATCTTGATTCTTTGTATTGGCCTATTTTTTTTTATCCTTCTGCAAACTTTAAGAATCTTTTCTTTGTGCCCCCGTGTCATTTAATGTCACAATGGTGGCCTAGTGATAGTCTTTCCTCGTTGATTGTGCTTGACTGGTTGGGCTGCTTCAATCTCAAAAATACGTCTTCTTTTAAAAAATATTTTTATTTATTATTTGTGAGAGGGTGAGAGAGATTGAGAGAGATAGAAAGAGCATTACTAGGACCTTTTGCTATCACAGGCAAAGTCCAGAAGCATGTGCCACTGGGCATATGGCTTTATGTGGGTTCTGAGGAATTGAATCCTATCAGCAGTCTTTGCCAGTGAGCCTTCTTCCCAGCCTTCAAAATGTGTCTTTTCTGAGAATTTCCAAATATTTCTTAGATAATGCTAGTTTATTGCACTGGCTCTTCAACTCCTCTTAGTCATATAGTGGATCTCTTGGATTCCATTTCTGCTTTTCTTATCTCTTCAATCTTCTATTTCATTGTCCTTTTCATTTCACTGCCTGGGAGATTTTCTTAGACTATTGGTTAATGTTTGTTTGCATTACTGATTACCGAAATCTTTTGATAACCTAGTTGTTCCTTTTTATAGACTCCTCTATTTGGGGTTGGGGATTTAGCTCAGTGGCTGAGCACTTACCTAGCAAGCACAACACCCTGGTTTTGGTCCTTAGCACTGGAAAAAGGGGGGGGGGCTAAATGCCTCTTTTTTTTATTTTTTGAGGTAGGGTTTCACTCACTCTAGCTCAGGCTGACCTGGAATTCATTCTGTAGTCCAACCTGGCCTTGAACTCCTACCTGTGCCTCCCAAGTGCTTAGATTAAAAGCGTGCACCACCACACCATGCCTGACTCCTGTTTTTCATGGTGTGCATCATATATAAGATTAGAATTAAAACTTGTTAAGGTTTTGTTCTCCTGCTTTGCCTATTTCCTCCACATTCCCTTTCTTTAGTGTGTTTTATTCTTTTCATTTAAGAAGCTTTCCTTAGATGTCTAGTGATTCTTGGATGTCTATACAAATGTAAAAGTGAGGAGGTACTGAAAGCCAATAGGAAGTTCTGTAGGCATGGATTTCTTGGCTGGTCAGTTTCCATAAAGAAATCTTTCATTCTCTTACCTGGATTATGTTGGTAGAGTGGTGCTATAGCAGCATAGTACTTAATGGTGGTTTTTAGCTCTATCTAGTTGGTGTATGTATATTTAACCTGCAAGTTCAGCAAGGAAGTCTCCAGTCCTCTCTGTGTATTCATGATACAAATTGGCTTGCTGCTCCTTGGCAATTGTCATGCAGGAATTGTATTTTAGCGTTTGTCATTCTGGAAGTCAATTACTGTTTTCAGTTTCTAAGACTATTGATATCTCTTGAGTGCTTTCTACTTTTCCTTCTTGTTTTTTTTTTCCCATTCATACATATCTTTTTCTTCTTTTCTTGTTTATATAACTTTTTAAGTCATTTTAATGGGAATTCTGGGGGAAGCAAATTAAATATATAGCTCAATTGTCTGTGTTAACAAGGCATACAATACAGCCTTTTTTTTAGGTCAAAATCATTTTACTTTTCTAACATCATACCATGATTACAGTAAGGCTGAGAAATTATTCCTTTCTTCTCATACTCTTGCTCAGAATGTGAGAAAACTAGTCTCAACAGTAGATTTCTTATTCTGTAAAGAGGAATAAAGTAATGAAGTATGACTATGGATATAAGGACGGTATCTAGTTCATTTTCCCTTAAAGGCAAATGTGCTTGAACATCCAAATCTAAGAGATAGACTGAATTATAAATAGTACTTTTTAATCAAATGTAACTTACCACTTCTCTTTTTCTAGAAATTGTGAGGATTTTTGCATATCTAAATAATGTTTTCCTATAGTAAGGAAGAACTGCTATAGGAAAAAAATGAATGAAACATGGTTTCTGTTCAGAGAAAATTGCTGGATGTTTGAATAATTCCCCCATAAAGTTGTAAGACAGATAGTGACTAAATAGTATTTTTCATCCATCATCCTGGCAATGATTTTGACAGTTTGTAATATCAAACATTAACTGGAGTACAACTTACCCTTCCATAGCAAGTAGAAATTAGAATAGCTACTTAGGATAATACATGTGTATGTACATCTAGTCTACATATTTTATTTATATTTAATTATATATTATAAATATTTACACATATACATATATGTTTTATATGTATGAAAGCTTAGATATATAACATACATTTATAAATGACTGGAAAATTAATACCACACTGATAACAATAGTTACTTCTGGAGAGAAGGAACTGGAATTTTGACAGAGCTGAGACAGTCAAGGTGTCTTGACCTATATATTAATAGTCTGTATAATTTTTATAGTAATATTTTCACAGAACACTTGTATAAGTAAAAATATGCGTATATATTTTTTATAAAATATATCTTTATTATCCATATTTACATACACTGCATGAGCAAATAATGTGTTGGTGTCCCCAGTTCCCCAATTTCCCTCTTCCCTGTCCCCAGCTTGGTATACTCCTCTGTGGGCAAACTGGATCAGTCCATGGGGTAGGAGGTTATGGATAGCCTAGGAGTTATATTTCTTTATTTTTTTAAAATTTTATTTGTTACTGCCTAGATTAACTATGCAGAGTAGCTATAAAATAATGTGATTTTCATTTGTTACACTGAAATGGCTCAATCAGTTGCTTGGAAAACAGCTCCAGCAAATTTAGAAGTGGATACAGCCCTACATAACCTGCCCTTATTTCTTCCTGTACTAATGCTGGACCTTCACATAATCTTCTTGCCTCTCAACCACTCACTCAGCCAGTTTTCTTTAATCATTTTAGGTTATGAAAACAAAATAGAATATGATCAATAGAATGAATAGAACTCAGGTTGTTAATTATTTACATAGTAGAAAAACTCTCAAGAGTCCCCAAGATGACTTTTAAGTCTAATGATTGACTAGGAAGACTCATAAGACTCAGCAAATAGTCATGTTGACAGTTAAGATTTATTAGTGAAAGGGTACAAATTAAAATCAGCAATGAGAAGAGTACAAGGACAAAGCCCAAAAGAAACCAAACACAAGCTTCCAAAATTCCTTTTTCAGTGGAGTTACACTGGAAGCCCTTTTTCCTCAATTTGTGGGTTATGATTGTGTGTGAAATATTCTCTGCTTGGAAAGACCCCCTGAACTTAGGAATCCAGGGCTTTTGCTGGGAGTCAGACATGTAGGTCTTCTCTGCCTTGTACATATTTAAGATTCTGTACACCCTAAAAGAAGACAGATGTTCAGTGTAATTCAGATTGTTTGCATGATTTAGTCATTAGTGAGCCACTGTTACCAGTTGCAGAATGGCAGGAAGCCTATGAAAACCTTAGTTTCCAGACGCAGGCCAATAGCCAACCTTGCAGGTAGTCCATTTTATGGATAGTGGTCTGAGGCCTGCTATATTAACTCTTTTCTTTGCAGAAACTAAGGCTAAAAGGGACTTTTCATGACATACTTACTTGTGTTGTAGTAAAGATTCTTTCATGAGCTTTTGGATTTCAACTCCATACTTTCTCTATTACATAATTTTTTCTCCCATATATCAGGAACAGATTTTTTTTGTGTTTGTTTGTTTGTTTGTTTTTTTCAAGGCAGAGTCTTGCTCTAGCCCAGACTGACCTTGAATTCAGGCTGGCCTCAAATTCATGGCATTCCTCACGCTTCAACCTCCAGAGTGCTAGGACTAAAGGTGAGCAACACTGTGTCTGCCAGGAACAGATACTTTTAGTGTACAATTGAAATGGTAAAAATTTATTTCAAGAAGCCAGATATGGCCTGGGGAGATGGATCAGTGGTGAAGACATTTGCTTGCAAAGCCTAACTGCATGGGTTAGAGTTGTTGTATCCATCCATGCCCCCATCCCCCATACCCATCCAAAGCCAGACATACAAAGTGGTGCATGTGTCTGGAGTTCATTTACAGCAGCAGGAGGCCCTGGTAAGCCTATCCTTCTCTTTTTAATTCCCTTTCTTTCTATCTCCCTCCCTTTCTCTCTCTGTCTCTCTTCCTCTCTGAGATAAATTTTTAAAAATTTAAAAAAGAAAATAAGCCAGATGTGAGGTGCCTAGGAGCCTGAGGAAGGAGGATTATGAGTTTGAGATCAGCCTGAGCTATATAATGAGACCCTATTTCAAAAAATAAAAGAGAGCTAGGGAAAGAAGATAAAAGGAAACAAAGATAAATTAATTCATGGTTCCTGAAATATTAAAGAAATTTTTTTTTCCTGTAACATTTAATGCTTTTTTTCTTTCTGATCTATAATCTTTCTAGGATAACATTAAAAATCTAGAGTTAGAAGTCCTCAGTCTACAAAAGGAAAAAGAAGAATTGGTTCTTGAACTTCAAACAGCAAAGAAGGATTCTAACCAAGCCAAGTAAGAATAAAGTTTATAAATGTTAAGTCCCTAACATATCTAAGCTTATTTTGAGTGAATAGAGTAGAAGACCCATTTGTTGCTGCCAATGATTTAAACCTTGTCTGGCAAAGAGACCTACTAGACACAAGAAAAGGTAAGTAATTAAGACAAAAAAAATGCTATAACATAGCACATGACATTTTTGAGGCAGAGTCTTGCTCTAGCCCAGGCTGACCTTGAATTCAGACTGGCCTCAAGCTAAACAATAATTCAGGTATCCAAATAAATTGCTTAGCCGTAATTTTTTTTAAGTGACAGGGGATATCACTTCAGACTGACATAATCAAGGATAGATCAATAAAACTATTAACATGGGATCTGACTTTTGAAAGCTAGTAAGATGTCCTAGACACCAGCAGTTTCCTTGCCCCAGTACTATGGATAAATTAGCTTGAAATTAGAATTCATGTCCAATTTTAATCAGGTAAGAATAAAACTAAGACAGATCTAAGAACCTCCTCTCCTTTAGACTGACCATAGAGAAAGCCTAGCTGCTATTCTTCCTTCTTCTCCCTAATTGGTTCTGTTTTAGCTCTCTATTAAATGTAAAGCTCATGTTCTAAAGAGTTGTTTATGTTCAATGTTTAATTTCTGTCTCAGATCTTTATAATAACCACAATTATTATTTACAGCTAAAGCAAAATGAAATGCCTTCAAAGAACTCTCCTTTTGACACAGAATGATCATAGAGGGCACATTGAAGCAATTTGTTGTATACTCAGAAAAGTGTTGTGTTTTACTCTGGTATTAGTTCTCATTTTGTGAGTTTAGGTAGGCAGTAGTCATTATATTAAAGATGATTACATTTTGGGGTTATAAACTTGGAAGTCCTATCTTTTTGAGTAAACCTTTGATGTCTTCACTTGTACTACATCTGTGTTTTTAGGTTGAGTGAGCGCCGTCGCAAACGTCTTCAGGAGCTGGAGGGTCAAATAGCTGATTTGAAAAAGAAACTACATGAACAATCCAAACTCCTGAAACTGAAGGAATCCACAGAACATACTGTCTCCAAACTGAACCAGGAGATACGGGTAATTTATCCTTGTATTTACTACATTTAAACTTAACAAACAGTATTTCATTTAGAATTAAACTACAGAGGTGTTTTCAGGTGAGAAAGTAGTAAGAAGAGCAATCATTTTCAGTGTGAAAATAGCCACAAATCTCCTTATTGCTGGAGATTATGAAGGTTGTTGTCTAGAATCATCCTTGCTTTGACATAAATGTATTTTCCTTTTTTATTTATTCATTTTCAAGCAGAGAGAGAGAGCAAGAAAGAGAGAGAGAGCGCTCACCACCTTTTGGGTCTGGCATATGTGGGTCCTGGGGAATTTGAACCCGGGGCCTTAGGCACTGGAGGCAAGTGCCTAAACCGCTGAGCCATCTCTCCAGCCCCTGTATTTTCCTTTTTTACACTCAGAGCTTTTAATGTTAGATTCTCTGAAACCAAAAGACAAATATCTCATTATTTTGTGGTGATATTCTTATCACTTTCCATGATTATGTGGCACATTTTTGTAAAGTAGTGACAAGATGAAGAACATCTACTATTCAACTATTAAATGTTTAGCTTGAGTCAGGTGTGGTGGCATATGCCTTTATTCCCAGCACTTGGGAGGCAGAGGTAGGAGGATCACAGTGAGTTCAAGTCCACTTTGAGACTACATAAGTGAATTCCAGGTCAGCTTGGGCTAGAGCCAGATCCTGCCTCAAAAAAAAACAAAAGGAAAAAAAAATGTTTAGCTTGTAATATCTGCAAAGTGATTACAGGTCACTTGCACTGAAAACTTTAGATATAATGTTTGTTTGCTTGTCCTTTACTTTAGTAGATTCTTCCTTGAAATTTCACTTATATACAGTGAATATAGGGCTGGATTTAGCTTGTAGAAACATTTTTTTGTTTTTCGAGGTTGGGTCTCACTCTAGCCCAGGCTGACCTGGAATTCACTATGTAGTCTCAGGGTGGCCTTGAACTCAAGGCAATCCTCCTACCTCTGCCTCCCGAGTGCTGGGATTAAAGGCGAGCGCCACCACACCAGCCATTTTTATCTTTTGAGAGCGTTGATTTGTATACTCTATACTTGGAAACCCTGTGTAAGCAAAGTGACAGGTATTGCAAGTTCAATCAGAAAATCTTTTGGTGGCCTTCTCAGTTTAGCTTTGGGTTTTCTTTCTTCTTTTGGCAACTCTATACCTCTTAGTGTCAGCCTCGAATAAAATGCAGATGCCTAATACCTACACTGGGTTTCTTGTTTGTTTTCTTACAGATGATGAAAAGCCAGCGAGTACAGTTAATGCGTCAAATGAAAGAAGATGCTGAGAAGTTTAGACAGTGGAAGCAACAAAAAGACAAAGAAGTAATCCAGTTAAAAGAGCGAGTAAGTAACTAAAACTTCTCAAAGGCCCAGCTAATAAACCCTTCTCTGGGGTAACAATACTAAAGGTTCAGAGGTGTCACATATTCATGAATTGAATGGATTTGTATTAGAGTCTACTGTGTGTAAGGTGCTATTGATTAGTTACCATGGGAAATAAATGAGTAATGTATGAGCTCTGCCTCTGAATAAATGTCATGTCTAAATAGGAAGGTAAAGCTGGATGTGTTGGTGCATGCCTTTAATCCTAGCACTAGCAGGCAGAGGCAGGAGAATACCATGAATTTGAGGCCAGTCTGGGACTACGCAGTGAGTTACAGGTCTGCCTGGGTTAGAGTGGGAACCTACAAAAATAAATAGAATGGTAAAACATAAGTATATATTTAAGAATGGTATAGTTTGAGGACTGGAGAGATGGCTCAGCAGTTAAGGCACTTGCCTGCATAGCTTAGTGATCCCTCTTCGATTCTCCAGTACCTACATAAAGCCAGATACACAAGTGGCCCAATGCATCTGAAGTTCGTTTGTAGTGGCTAGAGCCCTGGCATGACAATTCTCATTCTCTTTCTCTTTTCAAATAAATAAATAAAGCATAAAAAAGAAAAGAAGTTGTATTTCTGTACATGAAATTTAAAAAATTCCATTTATAAATAGCATCAATACAATAAGATACGTAGGAATAAACTTTGCAAAAGAAGTTTAAGATTTTCATACTAAAGACTATATAGTACATTGAATTAAAGAACTAAATAGGGCTGGAGAGATGGCTCAGCGTTTAAGGCACTTGCCTGTAGTGCCTAAGGTCCCGGGTTCAGTTCCCCAGTACCCACATAAGCCAGACCCACAAGGTGTGGCCCTGGTGCTCGCTCGCTCTCTCTCGCTCTCTCTCTCTCTCTCTCTCTCTCTCTCTCTCTCTCTCTCTCTCTCTCTCTCTGCTTGAAAATGGATAAATAAAATATTTTTAAAAATAAGATACTCTTTTAAAAAAAGAACTAAATAAATAGAAAAATAGCATTAATTACTAGATAGATTTAATTTCTAAAGATAGATCATCCATTAGACTGGTCTGCAGATTTAACACAATTCCATTGAAAATTCCAGTGGTAGAGTATTTGCCTAGCATGCAGGAAGCCCTGGGTTTAATCCCCTGTACTGGAAAACAAATTGCATCTGGCTTCTATACAGAAAATTCCAAGTTTTTCCTAAAATTGATATGGAAATGTAAAGGGACCAGAATAGTCAAAGCAATCAAAACAAAAGGCGGCAGTAATTAAAACTGCATCACTGTGTAAAGATAGACATATATCAATGAATAGAATTCAGAGTCCCACAATAACTCCATATATTTATGATCAGTTGCATTCGTTTGGCAGCACTGCAGATTGAACATATGACCTTGCCCATACTAAACAAGCAGTCTACTATGGATCAACAACCAACCCTCTATTTTTTGCATTTTTTTTCTTTTCAATTAGAGATGGGGTCTCCCTGAGTTGCCCAGATTGGCTTTGAATTCAAGATTCTTCTAACTCAGCCTCCCAAGAAACTGGGCTTACAGGTCTGTACACCAGACCCAATCAATTGATTTTCAGTATTGGTGCCAAAATAATTCAGTGAGGAAAAAAAATAGCCCTTTCATCAAATAGTGCTAAAGCAACTAGATATTCATGTACAAAGTAATGAATTGAAACTTGCCTTTATACCATTTATAAAAATTAAACCAAACTATATCAAAGATCTAAATATAAGTATTAAAATTACAAATCTCTTAGAAAACATAGGTGTTAATATTTTCAAGTTTGGATTAGGCAAGAATATTTTATGTGACACCTAAAGCATAGTCAAAGAAAAATTAGACCAAATCAAAAACTTCTTCACTGTCAACAACACCAGCATGATCACAAATATACAGAATGGTAAAAATATTCACAAATCATATAGCTGATAAGGGTTTTAGCTTCAAAATATATGGTGAAATCTTGCTCAATAATAAGGTAACTCAGTTTTCAAATGAAAAAAAAGTCAATAGAGAGATGGCTCAGCAGTTAAAAGTCATCTTACTTGCAAAGCTTGACAGCCTGGGTTCAATTGTCCAGTATCCCTATAAAGCCAGATACCTAAAATGGCACATGTATCTGGAGTTCATTTGCAGCAGCAGGAGGCCCTGGCACACACACACACACACACACACACACACACACACACACACACACACACACTCTCTCTCTCTCTCTCTCTCTCTCTCTCTCTCTCTCTGTAAATAAAATGTTTTTATAAAGCAATAAGTGTAAAAAAAAATGCTTGATCTCATTTATAGTAAAGGAATTGCAAAGGAAAACCACATAAAAATACCATTTCACACCCACTGAGATGCGCATAATCAAAATGAAAGATAAGTATTGGCCAGATTTTAGAAATTGGAAGTATCATATGTTGCTGCTGTGATAGGAAAATGGTGTTGTTGCTTTGGCAAGCAGTTGTCAATTCTTAAGTTTAGATAAATATAGAGATACTGTATGATCTAGTCATTCCACTCTTAGTTCTAGGATGTATGGCATGCCCATGCAAAAACTTGCATGCTGATGTACATAGAATAGTAGCCAAAAGAGTGAAGAAAACTGAAGTATGTATCTCAATGGATAGATGGTTAAATAAAACATATCATGCAGTGAAAGATGATTTGGCCATAAAAAGAAATAAAATACTGGTACATACTACAATATCAATGAACCCTAAGTTTATATACTGATATGCAGCCACAAATGATTGCATATTATAGGATTACACTTAGAGGAAATGTCCAGAATACAAATCTATAGAAGCAGAAAATAGATTATTAGTTACCTAGAGCTTTGGGGAACAGGGTGTCAGGATTGTGAGGTGATAGCTAAAGGACTTGAGATTTTTTTGTGGTAATAATGTTGGTTACATCAAGTCTATGAATATGCCATAACCATTGGATCATAATTTAGGTGATAAAATGGCGTATCATATGCCATATATGTATTTATATATATGTATATAAATAATATTAAAACTATTATAAAACAAAAGAAGGGAGGCATAGTTGAAAACTAGTTTTACTGCATTGTACATGCTATAATATCAGTGATTTTTACTTTGTCCACTGATGTCCCACTAGCTAGAGCACTAACTGGCATAAACAGTTAATGTTTATTGAATTATTATCATATTTATTATATGATAATAAGTAAAATATGATATTCATAAAATGAAGCATGGAGAGTCAAAAATCACTCTAGGCTTTTGAGTGACTGAAAAGTCACAGGTAGTGGCTAGTTTGCAATGATGAAGCTGATTTTAGGAAAGATCTGAAAGACTTTGAATGTCGGCTGAGTTCAAGGAAGAGGCTGGGCTAGAGTTAGTAATTCGGGCATTGTCTTGCAGAAATGTAAAAACTAAAACCAAGGAAATAATATGATTATAGAGATGGATAATGTTTCTAAAAGAAGGCTAACTATTGTAAATCTAGTGTTCTGAAGGGGGAAGAAGGAAGGAAGGAAGTCAGGGAGGGAGAGAAGAAAGTTAAGAAGGAAACCTCTTTATTTCACACATAATGAAATGAAGACAATGTAGTTTGGAAGACTGAAAAAGTTTAACCTGCAAGAAGGTTATTTGGAATGTCAATGATACTGAGAGAAATAACAAAGAGTACTGATTTTAAGACAATTAAAGGAACTATTTGACAAGGGGATTATGGAGTGTGAAGTATTATGACAACTGAAACCACTAAACAGAGTTCTCTTTCTAGAAGCTTGGTGGTGAGAGAATATTAGTTTTTCTCTTGTCTCTTGACTAGTTTAGTCTCCTTGTTGTTTTTTCTCTAATTCTCTTGACCTCAGATCAATACACGTCATATTTTGTTTGAATTACATTATTCTATATTATGAAGACTGAATGAAATGAATCGTTCTGGGATCTAGCTAAGACATGCCTAAAATAGCTGACCATGCCATCCAGATTGAATAATCAACCAGTGAAGCCAGAAGTAGGTTCTTTTTGTTTGTTTTTGTTTTTTTGTTTTGTTTTTTCAAGCTACAGTGTTGCTCTAGTTCACGGTGACCTAGTATTCACTGTGTCATCTCAGGCTGGCCTCAAACTCATAGCTATCCTCCTACCTCTGTTTCCTGTGTGCTGGAATTAAATATGTACCCCACCACGCCTGTCCAGAAGTAGTTTAAGTAATAAGATAGGGAATGGACCAAATAATCAAGAAGTTAAAATGTGTGCTCAATCCATAGTATTTCTTGTTCTTGATTTTTTTTTTTTTGAAATTTCTAAGCAAAGAAGATACATTCAATAGTTCTGGTTCCATAGGTTAGTTAGGGAGTTGCAGCATGCATCAACTCCCTGTTCACCCACGGGGGCTGGGTGAGCAGAGGCTTGGAATAGCTGTGAGCCGAACGAGAGATGAGACTCTCGGGAGAATGCGGCAGTGGGCAATTCTCATTTTATTGTATAGATAGCAGTTGTTTATATAGAGAAAAGTCAGAGGTAGAAGCATAGGAAGCAAGATCTGTGAGCATCTCATGAGTTTGATTGGTAGGGGCCAGTATCCTTTGGATACCTAATTTGCATAGATAAATTGAGGGGGCTACGTGACTCTATACATGGATATGTGTAGTGAGCCATTCCTGTGAGGTGAGGAGGCGGGGCAGCCCGGCCCCATTCTCGGGGCTGAGTCCTGCCACTCCTACCTCCTGGAACGCCACCCGGTCCTTTTCTTTGTTTGAGAGCCTGCTGACCACACCTGAAAGATGGCGCTGGCTTCTGCTCCCTACCTCCACGAGGTATGCATTCCAGGGGATTATTAACTCCTTGTATGGAAATGGCTTAATGCCTGGCATGCTTCTGTGTATATGGACCAATTGTGAATGTATACGTATGTAATGCTGATAGGTTGTAGTTTTGACTAAAAAATTCCTGCACATCCTGAGCGCAGGAAGAAGAAGAATGAAGAAGTAACTAGTAAGATTGTAACTTGCAAGGTCTCTTGAATAAAATTGCTGCAGAGAAGAACTCGTGGTCATGTTCTTTCTTGCTGGTCAAGCTGGGACGCGACAGATATGTATAGAATTGTGATGTCAGCAGAGGAAATGTAACTTTATTGTTTAGGTTTGTTATTGCAGCTGGACTAAGTTAGGCTTTGAACTGCTTGCTTATCTCAGGGGATAGCTGTGGCCTCCCTGGGGGCTGGAGTTTTCAGGATTGCTAAGATTTATAGGGGCTCTCAGACTTTGCCTCAACTTCCTTATCAGAAGGAGACAGTTCCAGAAGCCTGCCAGACTCAGCAAAACCCTACATCCTCCATGCCCCTTTTAGCAGGGTCCCACAAATAGTAACCTGGATTTGGTCAAATATGAGAAGCCTCTTTAGCTGCAATTTGCCTTGATTTTAAAGGTGATTGGCTATATGATAGTTTTCTCTTTTTCTTAGCTACTGGGCTTCATGATGAATGGGCCAATAAGATTGAGGAGGAAAAGAGTATACTAATCTGTTTATTGGTGGAACCGAGTTCCAGCTCTGTCAATAACAACCTGTGGACAAGACTGTCCATTAGATTATTTGTAAGGTTCCTTTTAGAGCTCACATTTTAGTATTATTTCTTACTTTAAACTGAGATTTCAGTAATTTGGACATAGCATTATAAGGTGAGGAAGAGAAGCACGTTTCCTTTATATAGACATAATTTCTAGATCTATGAGATTTTACTTCTGATAAGATGAGATAAAACAGTTCACTTTATTGAATTTAGCCTTACGTATCAAGGATATCTCATTTTTGTCTTTTTTTTTGAGACAGGGTCTTACTATGTAGCCCAGGTTAGCCTGAACTAACTCTGTAGCCTAGCCTGGCCTTGAATTCATGGCAATCTGCCTGCCTCAGCTTCTCAAGGGCTGGGATTACAATTACAAGCATAAGCCAACATATCTGACCATATCAAGGATAGAAAGACTTTTTAGTCTAAGGTTTATTTTAACTACCTAAACAGCAATTAAGATCTGACTTTTCTTTTATCAGGACCGTAAGAGGCAATATGAGCTGCTCAAACTTGAAAGAAATTTCCAGAAACAGTCTAATGTGCTCAGACGTAAAACTGAGGAGGTAGGTAAGAAGATCCAGTTTGCTGGATAAAATGTATTGTCATCTTTAGGATTCAATTCTGATAAAGTATTCCTTAAAGAAACCAGTGTCCTAGAAAAGTAAGGATATCAATATTGACCAATAATTCCTAATCTGTTTTTTTTTTTTTTGAGACATAGTCTCACATAGCCCAGGCCGACCTCAAATTCGCTATATAGGCAAAGCTGATCTTGACTTCCTCCTGATCCTACTACCTCTACTTCCCAAGTGCTGGGAATACAAGCATATGTAACACCTATATACAACTGAGTAATTTCTTGATCTTTTTATATGGTATAAACTATGAGTAAACCTGGGTGGAAAACAGTACTGTTTCAATAAGGAATTTTTTTCTAATTGAGCTTTTTTTCTAAAAAACAGAGTAATATTGATATATGACATTTATCAAAATTTCTAGTCTAAAGAATTTTCTTTAAATATATTTCTCTTCTATATGTTAAAGTAGTGGCTAGTCATCAGTTATTATATCCTTAGGACTTAAAAATCTGGTCCCTAAAGGAACTCAAACCCTGAATATTTTTGTTTACTAATATGCTAAAAATTAAAGTGTTCTTATCCTTCATTCAACATGTCTGTGTGTGCTATTTTTTTAATTTTAGGCAGCAGCTGCCAACAAGCGTCTAAAGGATGCTCTCCAAAAGCAAAAGGAGGTTGCAGACAAACGGAAAGAGACTCACAGCCGTGAAATGGAAGGCACTGCAGCTCGAATGAAGGTATGGAAAGCTTGAATTGCCATTTTTCTTATGTACACTGAGGATAGTAAAAATGGGAAATAGCTTTCTTTAGGTTTAGAAATAAATGTAACAGAATTTCTAAAAGATATAAATGTCTTTGAACTATTGCTAGAAATCAAAAATATAGGTCTTTCCCTGTCCCTATTTAAAGTGTACAGCTTGATGAGCTTGCAGCTTTGACACATGTATGTACCCATGAAATCATCATCATAATCAAAATAATGACAATCTATATCCTTGCCTAAAACTTTCTTGGCAATCTTTCCTTCTCCTTGGTCTACCTCCAAGATAGTTAATATTGATCTTCAACTTGACAGGCTCTAGAATCAACTAGGAGACAAACCTCTTGGCATGTCTGTGAAGGAATTTTTAGACTGGGTCAATTGAGGTGAGAAGACTCATTTTTAAATGTTGGTGGTACCATTCTACTGCCTAGGGTCCTTAATAATAATTAAAAAAAGATAAAGTTAGCTGAGCATAAGCATTCATCACTCTCTACTTCCTAACTATGGATGCAATGTGACCAGCTGCTTTACACTCTTGCCTCCAAGCCTTTCCTGCTGTGATGAACTGTATCCCTTTGAATTGTAACCTGAAATATACTTTTCTTCCCTTAAACTGCTTTTGTCAGGTTTTTTATTATATCAACAAGAAAAGCAACTAATATAACTAGAATCCCCCATTATGCATATGCTTTCAGGCCAGGCATGGTGGCATGCATATGTAATTTCTTAGCAGCACTTTGGAGTTTAAGGCAGGAAAATCATGAGTTGAAGGCCAGCCTGGTCTACATAGAGAGTTTGAGGGAAGCTTCACCTACATAGCAAGACCATGTCTAAAAACAAAAAAGTAGGAGTATAACTATGTGGTATCTTTTTTTTTTCTGAATTTTTTTATTGGACATGATTATTTTGAGATTCATCTACTCTGTGGCCTTGACAGTCCTCCTTCCTGGGTACTGTGATTAAAGGCAGTTTTTACCAAGCCTAGCTAGCAATTATGAATTGAGTTTTCCGGAGATACCAATAGAAACCTAAGAAGAGACTAATGAGAAGACATAGCTGATACGCTTATGGAGGTCAAGAAATCCTATCATAGGTCATCTGCAGGCTGGAGATCTGGAGATGCCAGTGGTATGGCTTTGTCCAAGTCTGATGGCTTCAAGAAAACTGATTGTTTAATTAACTCTCAGTCAGAGGAGGTCAAAGACTTGAGAACCTAGGGTGTTGGCATGGATCTTCGAGTTTAGAGTTCTCATACCCTAGGTTAGAAGAAGAGTGTCCCAGCTCCAGTAAGAGAGGAAACTGTCCTCCCTCTACTGATTTTGCTCTTTCTTAGACCCCAGTCTATTAGGATGGTACCCACCTTACAGTAAGGGTAGATTTTCCCCACTTAATCTACCTATTCACATGTAGTCTCCCCTATGAATATCCCGGCAGACAGAAAAGAAATATTTTACCTGTTCTCTAGACATCTCCTAATCCAATGAAATGGACACCTAAAGTAGCCATTACATAAATTAAGCTGCTGTTAAAAAGCTTACATTACCTCCACAAGACCTGTACAATATTAACGTCATTAACATTTCGACTTGGATGATGGAAGAAGCGAAAAGTCATCAAAATAGAAGAGGAACTATTTGGAAAAAAGGAGTTCAAGTCAGGTTTGGTGGCACATGCCTTTAATCCCAGTGCTTAGGAGACTGAAATAGAAGGATTTCCATGAGTTCAAAGCCAGCCTGGGTTTGAGTGAGACCCTGCTCTGAAAAAAGAAAAGAAAAGAAAAGGGAAAGGGAAGAAAGAAGAGGTTCCATGGAAAGGGGACAAAACAAGGTAATAAAGAAGTGGTTATGATCAAACTACATTATGTTCATGTATAAAAAGTGAGATTAGTATTAATATATGAGTATAAATATAAGTATTTAGAGGGCAGTGTGATGGGTATATTTATTTACCTAGAAAACAGTAGTAGTTCTCCGCCCCCACAGGGCTTATGACCTCCCCAGCCATAAGTTTTGGATTAGGTTTTCAGTACCTGGTAGTAATTCCCTCCCATGAAATAGGCTTCAAGTTCAATCAGAGAATAGTTGGTTTCCCTCATAACAGACACTCCACCATTACACCAGTTGGCACACTTGGCCTGGCTGTCCAGCCATAAAGTTTGTGGGGTCCACTGCTAGTTAAGAACCATTGATGACTTTTTCCCCCAAAAGGCTCCATAGCTCTTTCCAGCATTATGACAGCTAGAGGAAGCTTCCAGCTCAGTTCCAGCTTGATTTCTCAGTACCCTACAGCCCAGGCATGTGACATTTACCTTTTGTTGTTGTTGTTTTTGACACAGAGTCTCCCTCTAGCCCAGGCCACTCATTCTGTAGCCCAGGTTGACCTTGAATTCATTGCAGTCCTCCTACCTTAGCTTCCCAAGTACTTGGATTAAAGGTATGATCCACCATGTCCAGCAATTTAACATTTTAACTATCTGTAAACCATGAGTCGGTTCTTTGATAAGCTTCTGGCTTTCCTGATTAGGAAGGAGAAAACCCAACAAAATATAATGAATAGAAATGAGATATATAACATCACTGCTTTCTTACATCTTAGAAGGATAATAAGGGAATATATGATGAATACCTTCATGCCAATATATTTGACAGTTTAGCTGAATTGGACAAGTTTCTTGAAATACATAACTTACTAAAGCTCACTGGAGAAGAAACATATAATCTTGAATAACCTGAGATAAATGTTGAAGTTGAATTTTGATAGCATCCTTATATATTTTTCATTATTAATAAGTAGAAACTCTGCGTGTATAAGTCTTGTGTTGGTGCCCCATTTCCTTCCTCCCTGCCCCTATTCCACTGATGGCCCTCCTCAGTGAGATTGCCAGAATGCTCCATGTGATGGAGGGCTATGAGTTGTACAAGCAGCAGACTTTTTTATAAATTTATCTTTGGGAAGGGAGAAGGGGGAGACAATGTCTCTGGATATTCCCACCACCATGGCGCTTACAGTATTTCCACCCCCTCATCAGCAAAGTTTCCTGAGCCATGGTGGGTGAGTTTTAAGTCTGCATTAGTGTTGAGGACTTAAGAATTTCTGAGTTTCTACATTGGACCATTTTGAGTATCCTTGGAATCTGTCACCATTACCCTTGCATAGGTTGTCAGGCTGGCTGTGGAAGCAGTACTCTTGCTCATTTTACCACTTCCTCTGTGATTTCACCTGGGTCCTAGATGATGTGTTAGGGGTGGTTCATCTCCTGCCAGGGAGTCAGCTATCATTTCAGGTCTTGTTGGCAGAATTGGGTTGTCCATGGTTCTCACTGCCTTCTGAAAAATACAGATTCTCCAATTGAGAGTGAGATCAACTTAGATTAAATGGGACAAACATTATTAATTTGACAAGATTATACTAGTTGGAGCCTGTCTTTAGGCCCATGGTTAGTGGGAGGTTCCCCTGGGAATCTGGATTCTTGGTCTCCATAGGAATTTGCCTTGGATCCCAGTTCCAGCTAATGGTTCCTTGCCACTGAGAGGATCTGTTAGCCAATCAGAATGCCGTTAAATACCAGTCTAGGTTAAGTGCCACTATTACATAGGTAATTCTTGCCATGCTTGTCTCTTTCATAAAGCAGTGCCCCTGTTTTCTCCCAAGTGCCCTTTGCTTCTCCCAACATAGAGGGCCAATTTTCCCTGGCAGTTCATGTAGCAGTATCCAGCACTATATGAACATCCTTTCTTTAAAAACAAAAAAGCAAACAATAACAGGAGTTGGATAGATGGCTCAGTGGTTAAGGTGCTTGCCTGTAAAGCCTAATGACCCAGGTTTGATTCCCTAGTACCCACTTAAAGCTGGATACACAAAGTGGCCCATGCATCTGGAGTTCTTTTGCTGGGCTAGAGGCCTTGGCATGCCCATTCCCCGTCCCCCTCCATGTTTGCAAATAAATAGATAAAAAACATTTTTTAAAACACAACAACAAAGCAACAACAAAACACTGCAGACCAGATATCTTTCCTAGTGAATTCTGTTCAATTTTTCACAATATTTATTCCACACAAAGTTTACCGGACAGCTGAGTCAAAAGGACTACTTCCCAACTCAGTTTATGAGGCCAGCATTACTTTTATATGAAAATCAAATAAAAGGGCAAGCATCTAATATTAATATAGCCCCTCCATCTGTCTTTTGATTAATGTAAGTTTGGCAATGCTGGTCTATTTTTACTTTAACTTATTTGTGCCCTCACTTTTATATTTTTATTTTTTTGCTAGCAGAGAGAGAGAATGAATATGGGCATGTCTGAGCCTCTGGCTACTGGAAAAACCTTCACATATATGTGCCACTTTGTGTATCTGGCTCTGCATGGGTACTAGGGATTGAAGCTGGGCCCACAGGCTTTTCAAGCAAGCAGCGCCCTTAACCACTGATCAATCCCTCCAGCTCTCTATTATCTTCTTTGTTGCCTTATATATAGGTTTTTTCCATACATTTTGGTGGTTTGTAGGGATATAAACACTGGAGATTATGTTCTCTTTTGAAAAATTGACTCCTTTATCATGATGAAATGGTCTTTTTTATCTATGATAGTATTCTGTCTTAGAAATTCTACTTACTTAATATAGCTATTCCAGCTTCCTTTTCATTATCATCATTATGCAATATCTTTTTTTTAAAAAAACAACTATTTTCACAAGTTCATGCATGTGCACATTGTGTGTGTGTGTGTGTGTGTGTGTGTGTGTGTGTGTGTGTGTTTGTGTGTTGGCATGCCAGGGTCCCTTGCTACTACAAATGAATACCCATCTGACTTTGCATGGGTGGCTGTGAAATTGAACCCAGTCTAACAGTATTTGTAAGCTAGTGCCTTTAACTGCTGAGCCATCTCCCCAGTTCCAACATGGTATATCTTTTTTTTTTTTTTTGGTATATCTTTATCAAAAGCAGAAATGTCCTCAGGAATGATTACTGCTAATTTTTATCTGGTTATTTGTTTGCTTTCTCTTATGAGTTTTGGGATTTAGACCCATAGCCTTGTGGTATATGTGCCTGCTCTACTACTGTGCTATATTCCCAGCCTTCAAGGTTACTGTTTTATTTTTTTAAATATATATATATATATATATATTGGTTTTTCAAGGTGACCTGGAATTCACTATGTAGTCTCAGGGTGGCCTTGAACTCACTACAGTCCTCCTACCTCTGCCTCCCGAGTGCTGGGATTAAAGGCATGCACCACCACACCCGGCTTTTTAAAATACTTATTTTTTTTTATTTATTTATTTATTTATTTATTTATTTATTTATTTATTTATTTATTTATTTATTTATTTGAGAGAGGCAGTCGGACAGAAAGTAAATATGGGCACACCAGGGTCTCCTGCTGCTGCAAAGGAATCTGGCTTTACGTGGGTACTGGGGAGTCAAACCCAAGCCATCAGGCTTTCCAAGTAAGTGTCTTTAGCCACTGAGCCATCTCTCCAGCCTATGGTTACTGTTTTTAAAAGTCAATTTAACAAATTATGTTTTCTTAAAATTCTTATCCGTCTACATTAAGGATCAGCTCAGTATGATTAGTTAAAGACACAGAACAAATGGTGGTGGAGAAAGTCAAGACAAGATATCTGGAGAAAGTTTTTCAGTAGAAAGTCTCTTTCTTGTGATTTTTGGGTATTGCTGATAAAGACTCTTATAGAAGTACTGGTATTTTTTTGGAGACTATAGATACAAGTGAAAATTTCACTTCTAGTTATATGAGCTCTGGTTCAAGTGATTCTAAGTTGACCTGAACCTTGTCCATGGACTCATCCCTACTGATTTCTCTTCTAGAATTGGCTTGGAAATGAAATTGAGGTTATGGTCAGTACTGAGGAAGCAAAACGCCATCTTAATGACCTTCTTGAAGATAGAAAGATTCTGGCTCAGGATGTGGCTCAACTCAAAGAAAAAGAATCTGGAGAGAATCCACCTCCTAAATTCCGAGTAAGTACTCCATGGGAAAAAATGCTGTCAGTAATCAGACTGAAAATCCTGCAGATCTTTCTACTTTGGAAGGTTACTGTCCTTTGAAAACTACCCTTATACCTATTATTCTTCTTTACAGAGGCGCACATTCGCACGTGATGAAATACATGCTCAAATTTCAGAGTCAGAGGATTCTGTTTCAAAGCAGATTGAAAGTTTAGAGACTGAACTGGAACTCAGGTAATGGGTTATAAAAAATTCAAGCCAGAAATACAAAATAGAATTTATCAATCCAGTGATTCAAAATCTTCTTTTTCAAAAGCTTTTTAATGATAGAAAAACAAAGAAAATAACAATACTTTGAACCAGACATTTTCCTATACATGTTATATATATTTTTCATTTAGTTCTTTTGATGCCTTATAAGATAAGCGCCATTCTTCTTACTTTAGAAATCTACAATGAATTAGGAATATTAAGAAATATGCCAACAGTGTTAACTAGTCAACAAGGAACAGGGCTGAGATTCAAACATCCTTTTATCTACTTCAAAAGTGCAAACTCTTTACCATACACTACAATTTTTATGTAGTAGTATCTCTAATTATAAAATTAATAACACGAAGAATTTTAGAGTAACCTAGAGAAATTATCACAAAGGAGTAACAACATAGAAAAACTATTTTTTAAAATATTTTATTTATTCATTTTCAGGCAGAGAGAGAGAGAGAGAGCGAGCACCAGGGTACCACCTTGTGGGTCTGGCTTATGTGGGTCCTGGGGAATTGAACCCGGGGCCTTAGGCACTGGAGGCAAGTGCGTTAACCGCTGAGCCATCTCTCCAGCCAACATAGAAAAACTTTAAATTGTCAGCAAAACAGGCATACTTGATATAAGGTATAAGTAATCATGTGGAATAAATGAATAATTAGTGATTTAAATATAAGCTGTAGATCTGGCATATTAGAAGTTTTCATTGATTGTCTTTTTTCTTCCATCCAGGGTTTTAAACCAGAAATTCTATTGTATCATCTCTCTAATTGTTACTATCATTTGAGCAGTTGTGAAATCTCGAAGAAATAGAACCTTCAGAAATATTCTATAATATCTTGATGCAATGCAACTTTATAACCCATAACACCTTAAAGATCATTTAATTTGGTTTGGACAATTCATGCTATTTATCTTTTTTTTCCTTAAATATATATTTATTGTCCATAATGAGTTACATTATTCAGTGGGCAAACAATGAGTTGTTATTCCCAATTCCCCAATGCCCCCCTGCCCATCCCCAATCAGATGGATATCCTCCTCCGTGGGTCGTCTGGATCAGTCCTTGTGGCAGGGGACCTGGATAGCCTAGTACTCAACCCGGTCCTCCTGGCCCAAGTGTGTTGATACTGAAAGGTGTCATGCTTCTGGATAGTCTCCCCCACCACGGCTCTTACAATCTTTCTGCGCCCTCTTTCTCATAGGTCCCTGAGGCGTGGTGGATGAGTATTAAGGCTGCTTTAAGGTTGTGAGTTTTGGGGTCTTTGTGTCGAAGATCGTTGGTTTCTGTCTCACTGGCTTATCCTGTGTAGATTGAATGTCGGTGGCTGTGGGTCCCTCGTACCTCCCGTCCTTCTCTGCGGGGTTCCATATGGATCCTCCATGGTATGACTGTGGTGGCTCCTCTCTTGCCAGAATCTCAGGTATCGGCCTACGGTCAGTTGGTAGGGTTAGATGGGCCCCAGCTCTCTCACTGCATCCTGAAAAATACAAGCACAATCTCCATCGAAGAGTGTGATCAGTGTAGGTTAACAAATATACACATTTCTGGTTTACCTAGATTCTATTTTGAGTAGCCTCCCCGTCAATCGCTCCCACAGTGCATCTTGTCTCAGGAGCCCAAGAGTATGGGATCCGGTAATTATTGCCCTGAATCCCAGGTTCCAGACAAGAGGTCCCCCTCACTAAATGGAAAATTGACCAAATTAGAAAGCTGTTGATTGTCTCCCCCAGGCCCAGGCTCCTCCATTGCTCAAGTGCTCCTTTCTTGGTTTCCTGTTCTCTCCCAGTAAGGGGTGTGGTCAGCCTACTCATGACTGCAGATTATTTTTCGATTCAGTGGTCTCTGTTTACTCCAGCTGTTGTTGATCATTTTCCCCTGGCAACCTGTGCAGTGCCTTCTAGCACTACACTAACTGCCTTCTGGGGGCTGGATACCATTCCGGATGTTGAAGGGTCTCTCGCTGCTGGTCGATGGCATTCTGTGGTTTCTTCAGCAATAGGGTTTTGCCTCAGGCCTAGGGAGGGCACCCAAGACCTTTGACAGAATTCTGTCATGTTGTTGGAATCTCATGGGTCACTTTGGTCAACAGCTCCATGAGGGAAGGAACCAGTGGATGGAACCAGCGGTTGTCAGTCTGATCTAATTATTCACAGGCTTAGACTCTCTCCCCTACCACTCATGGCACCTCTTGCCAGATGATGCTCACTACTTACTCAATAGGTTACAAGATGCTCGTGAGGATTTTATGTTTTTAAACCTAATATGGTTTATCTTTATTATTGCCATTCTGACCGGAGTAAGGTGGTATCTCATTGTGGTTTTGATTTGCATTTACCTGATGCTTAGGGATGATAAGCACTTTCTCAGGTGAGAAAAGGCCATTTGTGTTTCCGCCTCTGTGAATTCTCTGTTGAGATCAGTGCCCCATTTTGTGAGGGGGCAAATTGGGTGTTTGCTATTAATTTTTTTGAGTTCTCTGTAGGTTCTGGAAATTAGGCTTTGTCTGTGTTGTAGCTGGAGAAAATCATCTCCCAATTTGAAGGGGGATCTATTGACTTTGAGAACGGTGTTTTTGTCTGTACAGAAGCTTTTGAGCCTGATCAGGTCCCATTGATTAAGTGACTGTTGCACTTCCTGGGCTACTGGAGATTTGCTCAGGAAGTTGTTCCCTACTCCTGTCTCATGTAAGGTTCCTCCAACTTTTTCCTCCAGGGTGTTCAGGATAACAGGCTTGATATTGAGGTCTATGATCCATTTGGATTTGATCTATGTGCATGGTGAGAGGAGTCGGTCTAATTTCATTTTTTTACATGAGTTTATCCAGTTTGTCCAGCAGCATTTGTTGAAGATGCTATCTTTGGCCCAGAATACATTGTTGGCACTCTTGTCGAAGACTAAGAAGCTGAAGTTATTTGCATTAAAGGCTGGGACTTTAAGTCTATTCCACTGGCCAGACTGTGTTTTTCTGCCAATACCATACTGTTTTAGTTACTATGGCTTTGCAGTATGTTTTAAAGTCAGGTATGTTGATACCACCTGCGTAATTTTTTCTGCTCAGAATGGTTTTAGCTATTCGAGGTCTCTTACCCTTCCAGATAAATTTTGAGATTATTTTTTCAATGTCTGTGAAGAAGGAGGCTGGGATTTTTATTGGCATTGCGTTGAATCTGTAGATTGCTTTTGGCTGGATTGCCGTTTTCACTATATTGATTCTCCCTAACCATGAGCATGGAATGTCTTTCCATCTCGTCACATCCTCCTCTATTTCCCTTTTGAGTGTTTCAATATTTTCCTTATATAAGTCTTTCACTACCTTGCTTAGTGATATTCCCAGGTATTTTATTTTATTTGAGAATATAGAGAGCGGGGCAGTTTCTCTGATGTCTTTTTCCGAATGTTTGTCTTCTATATATAGAAAGGCTACTGATTTTTGTGTGTTAATATTGTATCCTACAACTCTGCTGAAGGCATTGATCACCTTCAGGAGATTACTAATACTGTTCTTTGGATCTGATATATATAAGATCATATCATCTGCAAAGAGGGATAGTTTGACTTCTTCCTCTCCGATTTGTATCCCTTTTATGCTATTCTCTTGTTTTACTGCTTGGGCTAGAACTTCAAGCACTATGTTAAATAGTAGTGGTGAGAGTGGGCATCCCTGTCTTGTTCCTGAGTTGAGGGGGAACTCCTTGAGCCTTTCCCCATTGAGGATGATTTGTGCTATAGGAGATCTGTATATTGACTTTATCATGTTGAGGTATAGGCCATCTATGCCTATTCTTTCCAGGGTTTTGAACATGAAGTGGTGTTGAATTTTGTCAAAAGCCTTCTCTGCATCAATTGAGATGACCCTGTGGTTTTTGCTGTTGAGTTTGTTAATGTGGTAAATTATATTTATCAATTTGCGAATGTTGAACCATCCCTGCATCCCTGGGATGAAGCCAAATTGTTCAGGGTGAACTATAGACTTGATATGGGTTTGTATTCAGTTTGCTAGGACTTTGTTTAGGATTTTTGCATCCAAGTTCATCAGGGATATGGGCCTGTAGTTTTCTTTCTGTGTTACATCCTTGCCGGGTTTGGGAATTAGGGCGATGGTAGCTTCATAAAAGGAGTTTAGGAGTCTACCCTCTTTTTCTATGCCCCTGACAAGCTTCAAAAAGAGAGGTTTCAGTTCTGTGATGAAGGTTTGGTAAAATTAAGCTGAGAAGCCATCTGGACCTAGGCTTTTCCATTTGGGGAGGTTCTTGATTACTGATTCAATCTCTGTGATTGTTATCGGATTGTTCAGGATTTTTATCTGCTCTGATCTGAGCATTGGAAGTTGGTAGGTGTCCAGGAATTTATCCATATCTTCCAGGTTCTCTAATTTTGTGGAGTAGAGGTTTTTGAAGTATGACCTAATGATACATCCAATCTCTTCAGGATCTGTTGTGATCTCACCGTTTTCATTTTTTATTTTGTTAATTTGGGCCTTCTCAGTTTTTCGTTTGATTAAGTTGGCCAGGGGTTTGTCAATCTTATTGACTTTTTCTAAGAACCAACTCTTTGATTTGTCTATTTTTTCATTCGTTTTCTTTGTTTCCAAGTCATTAATCTCAGCTTTGATTGATCTTAATTATTTCCTTGCGTCTGGAGTTCCTAGGGTTGGATTTTTCCATCTGTTCTAATGATCTTAGTATGAGGATAGTTGGTTGATTTGATACCTCTCTGTCTTTGTTATGAAGGCATTTAGAGCAATGAATTTCCCCCTTAGAACTGCCTTCATTGTGTCCCACAAATTCTGAAAGAATGTATCCTCATTATCATTTGTTTCTAGGAAGTTCTGGATTTCCTGTCTGATTTCTTGTTTGACCCATTCATTGTTTAGGAGCGAGTTGTTCAGTCGCCAATATCTATTGGAATTTTTGGATCCTCTCCCATTGATAATTTCTAGTTTTAATGTGTTGTGGTCTGATATGATGCAGGGGATTACATTGATCTTTCTGAATTTGCTGAGGGATGATTTATGACCTAGAATATGGTCAATTTTGGAAAAAGTTCTATCCGCTAATGAGAAGAATGTGTAATCTGTGTCCTTGGGGTGAAATGTTCTGTAGATGTCTGTTATCCCTAGTTGTCAATGGTGCCATTTAGCAGCTTGATTTCCCTGCTTGTCGTTTGTAAGATCTGTCTAGGGATGACAGTGGAGTGTTAAAGTCACCAACTATGATGGTGTTGGCATCTATATCTGCTTTGCTTTTGAGTAATTTATGCCTAATGAACTGAGGGGCCCTTGCATTTGGTGCATACATATTTAGTATAGTAATGTCTTCTTGCTGTATTGTTCCCTTGATGAGTAGGAAGTGTCTATCATCGTCCTTTTTTATTGCTGTTGGCTTCAAGTCTATTTTGTCAGATATTAGAGTAGCCACACCTGCTTTTGTATTTTTCCCACATGCTTGGAAAATTGTTTTCCACCCTTTTATTCTCAGTAGGTTACTGTCTTTAGCGATAAGGTGTGTTTCTTTTAGGCAACAGATGGAAGGGTCCATTTTCCTGATCCAACCTGCTATCCTGTGTCTTTTTATAGGAGAGTTGAGTCCATTTACCTTCAAAGTTATTACTGTGAGGTTTGCCATGTTGTAGAGAATATGGAGGTTGGTATCTGAGCTGTTGCTGCTATCTCTTTTGTGTTATATTGTTTGTTCTGTGTTCCTTTCCTGGGGTCGGTTATTTGTTTCGTCTGCAAGGGATATCTCATGAAGTAACTTTTGAAGGTTTGGTTTTGTGCTCAAGTAATTGTAAAGCTGATTAGTCTCGTGGAATACTTTAATT
>PVHP010019557.1:0-31827 GCA_004024765.1 Zapus hudsonius
TGTGCTTTTATGCTCTTTCTGTCTCTTGCATTCTTTCAGCTCCTTTCCATTTTTAATGAACCCAACTTTGCTTCATATTGGCTCAACCTAAAATTAGGTCCTTTATCAAAGCATTTATATAGGTTTTACATGAACAGGGATCCCTATGAGGAAAGGGAACTCTTCAGGCTGCTGTGGGGCATGGAATGGAGCTGTGCCTATTGCCACTAGCCATCATTTCATCTTCATTTTATACTATCATGGCTCTGTGTTCAAGATCTCAATGCTTTGTATGTTGTCATAGTGAGATACTAGTACTTACGTATATTATTGCAATATTGTGCACAAGTCAGATATTAACTTCTTTTTTATTTTATTTATTCATTTTCAAGGAGAGAGAGAAAGAGAGAGAGAGAGAGAGAGAGAGAGAGAGAGAGAATGTACCAGGTGACACATCTTGTTGGTCTGGCTTATGTGGGTACTGGGGAATTGAACCCAGGAACTTGGGCACTGGAGGCAAGGGTCTTAACCGCTAGGCCATCTCTCCAGCCCTTAACTTCTTTTTAACATGTCAGATGTCACATTTTTTACAACTACAAAGCCACAAATTCATATAGAATGGGTTTAAACATCTCAAACTCTTTTACTTCAGTGTTCTCATAGTGTGTTTCTTTCAGAAGAGAAAGATGGCACTGAATTGATCATAGTTAATTCCCTTTGGTGTCCTTTTCCATCACACATTTTAGATTACCTTAGTGTGGCTTAAAAAGCTACATGCACCAAGAATCTTGTCCTAATTTTGTTTGTTTGTTTAGTAACAATGCAAAAAAAGCTGCTAGGTAAATATGCAGAATCTCCTAGGTACTATTTGTGGGGTATTGCATTATAAACACTGCAGGCTCAAAAAAAAAATTCTAAAATGATTCTAGTGACAATCTGAATAAAATAAAAAACAGAAGTCTTAAAATTCATGCTTAATCAAAGGTTTTGGTGAATTAAAAGACCTGGCATAGTTAAATCAATCACACAGAAAAAAAACTCATTATGGGCAATAAATATATATTTTAAAAAAATAGCCAGAGAAAAGAGCTATTGTTTACATGATGTACCCAAAAATGAATCTAAATGACTTAAACATAAACCCTAAAACCATGAAATTACTAGTTTACAAATCAACAAAATAGCTTCATGACTGTCACAGACACATACCACTGGGGTCAATCTCCAACCCGGGCACAATTTATGTGAAAAAGGATTTTTTGAAGCTACAGATCCAGGGGAAGTTCCGTAATATTGAAAGAGGCTGACCCCCTTTCAAAGGTCCAAGGAGAGAGAGAAACCCACTACCAGCACCATACATACAAGCAAAACAGGCAGGGGTGAGAGAGTGATTTCTTTCCCTTTATTTATCCTTAAGGCAGGGTCTTGCAACCTTATTGCAGACTTGTTGAATTCCTGAGTCTCTGGAATTTCCTTCCTGCACTGCCCTCCCAGGAAGGGGTGATCAATTCTTAGCTTCTCTGAGCTTCTTTACAGGATTCCTGCCCCCTACTGAGAGGGCTCCTTCCTGTAAACATCTGAGAGACCCACCCAAGATTACTGAAAAGGTCAAGTTGACAACAAAACCTAACCATCAAAATGACATTGGTCTAACCACTACTTTTTAAAAATTATTGTAAAGCCAAAGACATTCAAAGCAAAATAAATAGAGGGTATTACTAAACTATGAACACTGTACAGTAACAGAGAAAAGAGGACATTAACAACATTATATAAGGAACTTATCTAGCTAAAAACAAAACATTAAAACCTGGCAAAGGAGCTTGGGATATGGTTCAGTGGTTAAAAGTGCTTGCTTGCAATGCTTGATGATCCGAATTTGGTTCTTTAATACCCATGCAAAGCCAGATGTACAAGGTGGTACATGCATCTAGAGATTATTGGCAGTGGCAAGAGTACCTGGTGTGCCCATTCTCTCTCTTCCTCCCACACTCAAATAAAGAAGAATTTTTAAAAAGGCACAGGAACTAGATTCTCAAAGGAAGACATACATATAGCTAACATGTATAGAGAAACATTCAATATCATTCATCAGGGAAATGCAAATCAAAAACCAAAGTAAGTTGGCATTCTACACCTATTAGATACTGACTTTCAACAAGATGAAAAAGAAATGTGTGGATATAAAGAAAAGGAACTCCTAATGTATTGAAAACCAAAACAAAAGCATAGACATATTGTTGTATTCCGCCACACGCCACTGGGATGAAACTACAAACCAGGCATAAGTATGGGGAAGGCGTTTATTGAAGTTTCAGATCCAGGGAAAGAATAGTGAAAGAGGCTGGCCCCCTTTCAAAGGTCCAAGCAGAGAGAGAAAAACCCATCACCATCAACACACCCACACCCACACCCACATACACACACACACACACACACACACACACACACACACACACACACACACACACACACCTAGGGGGAAGGAAGAGAAGAGATTTCCTTCCCCTCTTACATCCTGCCCCCTACTGAAAGGGCTGTCCACTCTGGAGGAATGGCTCACTCTGGAGAAAGGACTTCCTCCTTTAGTTAATCCTTCCTGTAAAAAACCTCAGAGATCCACCCAAGATTACTGCTGATTAATAAACAGGTTAAATGGACAACAAAATTTAACCATTACACTTACAGAAAACAATATGGGCAGTACTTGAAAAAATAAAAATAAAACTAATTTATGATTCAGCAATCATTATTTTGTAGACATGAAATCAGTATGATAAAGTTATAGCTGTTTTCTCATGTTGTGCATTATTGACAACAGATAAAATATGAATTCAACCTCAGTGGATGAACAAATCAGGAAATAGTGATATATGTCTGGAGATGCATATGCACAGAAATACAAATGATTATAATATTTGGATTCTATTAAAGATTAATTGGTAGAATCAGAGTAGAATTGTGGTTACCAATGAAGGATACAAGAGAAAGATAGCTTTTAGGGCTGGTGAGATGGCTCAGCGGTTAAGGCACTTGCCTCCAGTGCCTAAGGCCCTGGGTTCAATTCCCCAGGACCCACATAAGCCAGACCCACAAGGTGGTGGCCCTGGTGCGCTCTCTCTCTCTCTCTCTCTCTCTCTCTCTCTCTCTCTCTCTCTCTCTCTCTGCTTAAAAATGAATAAATAAAATATTTTTTAAAAAAAAGAAAGAAAGATAGCTTTTATTATACATAGTTTTGTTAGGAACAAAGGTCCAAGAGAACCAGTCTTGGCAGAATTGGAATTCTGATCCAGTGCAACCACAACTGCTTCAGCACCCACACTGCTTCTCCAATCAAGCACATCACCCAGGTGGGCTTCTCCTTGGGTCAGCTGCCTGAATTTGCCAACCAATTAGATCAACCCCCCTTACATACCTGAGCCTGAGGACAAAATCCATGCTCATTAACTATAAAGGAATTATTGCCTGCTAGCCTCCCTTTCTTCCCTGTGATCTCACCTGTCTGAACACACATGTAAATCTTGTTAGGAAGGAGAAAGCACTTCTCTCTGTCTGCATATTTCCCTGTTTGCCTTCTACCTGCATCTTGCTTGGGGGTGGATTCTTACTTTGGTTACATGTATGATTTCTTTTTTTTACTTTTTGATCTCTGAGTGCTTCACTATTTGGTAATTCTCTCTGGTCTTTTATTTGAAAAGCAAGGAAAAATATTCCTCTCTTCTCTCTACCTGCGTAACCTGATTGACCTGTGGTTTTTCCATCTAAATAATGAGTAAGGGTCTCTCCCCCATTCCCAGCCTGTTAGGGGAGGACTCTCATTGCCTGTCTTACAGCAGTTTAGGGTGACTTGGCCCCTGATAGTAAAAAAGCAGGAATATCTTTGGGTCTATCCTTGTAGTCCCCACTTTGCCAAAGAATAATCTGACTTCCCCTTATCTCTTGCCCCAAAGACCTTTTTTTTCATGAACAACTTGATCTCCCTAGGAGGGAAGTCCCCTTTCCTGGAGTTTAAATCTGATCCTGGCATTGTGGTTTCTTAAGTGCAGCCCCCTAGCCTAGACCAATCAGTTGTCTCTCAGGGTCAGTTGAGCCTGAAGGTGAAGCCCAACAGAGTAAGTTTATAAATATATTCTTACTTGGGGAAAAGGCCCTCTTGGCTATCTGATCAACTCTCATGAACTTCCAGGCCCTGGTAAAATTAATATTCTTCTTATGTAGTACTCATATAACTAATGGAATAAATAGTAATGTAAACTTGTTATCTACTGTACTACATTTAGTTAAGCCCTAACTTGCTCTCTTAAATGCATTAATTACCTTTAAAATTGTTTGCCTAATAATATAATGTGGATTTGTTTAAAGTGTTAGTTTCATGTTTGTCAATTTCCAGTGTCTTGTTGGAAAACAGAGAATAAAACAAAACCGCACTGGACTACACTAGCTGGTCTGCCCTTGGACATCATTTGTCAGCTTTTAGATGGATATGAGCCACTGGCACTCTGGGGTGGGCATGGGGGTAGGTTTTCAACCTCAGGCCTTGCTGTCATCATTATTGATTCTCACTGGGCTTCTGGTGTCAGGAATTGAGCAGTTCCTTGATTCCTTGGCTATCCATTTTACACATGGCTATTATGAATCTTTCCTTGTCTCTGTGATGGCATGAGCCAAATGGATAAGGTCATCTTTATGTATATCCCTAACTCATATCCCCTGGTAGCCTCAAGGCCTCTTCTTTCTGCTTTTCTATCACACATGTACTATTGCACCCCCACTCACTTCAACACCTCTTTTTCCTTTATGGTCTCCTTTCTAGTTTCACAGCCTCTGAACAAAAGAGGAAACTATAAGAAGTACAAAAAAAATCTACAGAGTGAGAAAAAAATCTTTTCTAGCAATACTTCAATTAAATGATTAGTATTTGAAATATATAAAGGACTGTAACAAAAACAACCCAAAATAATATACCGTCCAATCAATAAAAAAGCTCATGAGACAGACAGCTCTCAAAATGAGAAACACAAATGGGCAGTATTTTTAAAAAGTGATCAACATCATAGCAAATTAAAGCTACTTTGAGAAACCATCCAACCCATTCAGAAAGGCTCACAGGAAAACAAAGGACAAGCGGTGCTGGTGAGGATGTGGGAGCTGGTTTGTAGTGGCAAGAGGCCCTGGCACACACAAACTCTCTTGCTCTGCTTGCAAATGAATATATATAACTGGCTACCTTTTGTGCAATTCATAACCCCCTACCCTATAGACTGATCCAGTATGCTGAGAGGGCCCCCAGTGGGATGGGGACAGAGAGGAGGGAAATGGTGGTACCATCACAAGATTTGCTCATACAATGTAATTAATTAAGGACAATAAAGTTGTTAAAAATATTTTAAATAAAAAGAAATATACTTTGCTAGCTATGATTCACTGCTAAGTGGCAATGTAAACTATTACAGCCTTTATGAAAATCAGTATTGACAGACTGGATAAATGGCTCGGCAGTTAAGGTGCTTGCTTAGAAAGCCTAGTGGCCAAGGTTTGATTCCCAAGTACCCACACATAGCCTGATGTACAAAATAGAGCATGCCTAGAGGCCCTCATGTGCTCATTCTATGCCTCTCTCTGCTTGCAAATGAATAAAGATATTTGAAATAAAAGAAAATCAGTATTAAGGACTTCAATTTGTATTTTTTCAAGTTTTCCATTTTCAGTTTCTAAGTTCATCATAGCATTGATATTTACATTAAACATTTAGCAATTCTGTGTCTTCCATAATGTTTTCATATCCAATCCTGTTATTGACTACATATGTGTTCATCACAATTATCTTTTATTTTTAAATTATATCATTACTACTTTCTCTTTATCTCATTTTGGAATTTCTCAATGTTATTAGTCTCAAGGTTTTGTTAATTTTGTATTTTCTTTCCTATACTAACTTATTCTTTACCATCTTTTCATTGAGTTTAGTTTGAGGGTGCTTAGCAATGAACTCTCAATATTTTCTTGCTTTTCAAATATGCATTGTCAAGGGTGTACATTCCCATTAAAGCATGGAATTAGCTATATTCTATCCATCTCATATCAAATATTCAGGTAGAGGGAAGACTTTAATTATTCATTGTGAGTTCTAAGTTCAACTTGATTTCAATCCTTTGAAATTTGAGGAGTTTGGTTTGTGGCATGGAATATAGTAATTTTAAATGACATCATTTCTATCTAAAAAGAAGGTACATTCTTTGGTTATTGGACACCTTATACTTCAAAAGTTTTTTTCCAATTTTATTTTCAATATTACACAATTTTATGCTATTTTTGTTTTTAGAAAGCTAAAGAAAGTGTTTTTAAATTATTCTACCCTATTAGACAGATCCAGTATGCACACAGAGGAGGGACCCCAGTGGATAGGTGACAGAGATGAGGGAAATGGAGGCACCATCACAAGATTTACTCATACAATGTATCTAATTATTGATAATAAAGATTTTTTTAATATTCTATTTGATTGGAGAATGATTTTGATTTTCTAAAGGCATTCTTGTTTGGAACAAGCAAGGTCATTTGTGTTCATTGATTTATAAAATCTACCTATTTTCATATTTGATTAAAAATTTTCTATATAATTAGATTTTTGATGTGACTATCATACATAACATAGAACTGGTATATATATATATATATTTGTACTTTATTTATTTAGTCTGCTTAAATTTATTAATATAATTTTATATGTGATCATATCTAACAAAATATGAATTTTTTTATTTTTTATTATCTATAATTAGATACACGAATGAGCAAATAATGTGTTGATGTCCCAAATTCCCCAATTTCCCTCTTCCCTGTAGCCACTCAGCTGGGTATCCTTCTCCGTGGGCATACTGGATCAGTCCATGGTGTAGGGGTTATGGATAGCCTAGGAGTCAACCCAGTTCCACCCCCCTTATTACTGAGGGGGGCAATGTCTCTGGATATTCTCCTCCACCCTGGCTCTTACAATCTTTCCGCCCCCTCTTCCGCTCAGTTCCCTGAGTCATGGAGGGTGAGTATTAAGGCTGTTTTATTGTTGAGGTCTTAAGTGCCTCTGTACTTCTGCTTTAGGTTGTGTTGAAGATCATTGGTGTCTGTCTGGCTTATCCTGGGTTGACTGATTGGCTGTGGTTATAGGTCTGTTGCTTATCCCACCACTCTCTGCAGGGCCCTGAATATTTCTTTTATATAAAAATATTTTTGTTTATTTGCAAGCAGATTGAGAGAGTATGGGCATGCCTAGGTTTTTTACACTGCCAACCGACTCCAGATGCATATATTACCTTACACATCTGGCTTTACATGTGTATTGGGGAATTAAACCTGGGCTAGCAGGCTTTGCAATCAAGCACATTTAACCACTCATCCTTTTCCACAGGACTCAAATTATAATTATTTCTACATAAGTCACTACACAACTTTATACATTGTTCCTATTTTGTTTTGGAGTTTTTCTAAATCAATTCCTGCTTCCATAGCCTTGATTTTGTACACCTCTTATACTTTTCCATAATGTGACTACCCTAGGTATGACAATATGAATCCATAAACTATCAACAAAACAAAACAAATTAAAATAAAAGAACTTCTTCCTACTCCCCACCTACAGAATGACCCAGAACCTTCTGTCATTGACCTGAAGAGGATGTACGAAGGGTGTCCTGGGCTTGTAGGGCCATCACAGGATCAATCACCTGAAGGTGCTGTAAACAGGACTTTTCTTGCCTTCCAGGAAAGTTAGGACCAAGACATTCCCAGGTTGGGATACTCAGAATTTCCTCTATGAGCTTGCAATGAGCTACCATGACTGAAAACAGGCCAGCCTGGAGATAGCAGCCTCATCCCACAGGCGGGGCTGGTCTGGAAGGTCCTGCTGATCGAGACTCCCGCAGCATCTCTCCTTCAGCGTCCTTGGGGAATATGGTTCTTACAGATATTTAGAAGAATTCAAAAACCAATTTAGCTTTGTTTAGCTGGAGAGTTTCAGAGTTTTACTTTGAGTCGGTATTTTAAAATATAAGGAAAATAACAGTAATTGCCCTAAAGCCAGAGTTTTCCCTTAGAATTAAAGGTTTGTACATTAGAGGCAGGAAGCACGGTATATGTTAATGTCTTTTTTATAAGGCTAGGAAGATAGCTCAACTGGTGAAGTGCTTTGTTGGAAAGCATGAGGACCTGAATTTAACTCCACTACCCAGGCAACTTGCCAGGCCTGGGGTGCTCTTCAGTGCTGGGAAGGCAGACAGGAGAATCACTTGGGTAGCTGACCAGCAAGTCTACCTTAATTGAGGAGCTTGGAGCTAATGAAAGATTCTGTCCAAAGGAGATGACGTTCCGGAGGAAGAACATTTTAGGCTGTCCCCTGATCTCCACACATATGTGTACACTTACACAAATATTCACAAGCATGTGCACACACACATACACACACAAGTACATTAAGAACAATTATAACTATTAAGACCTTTGAGTAAAGGACTAATTTCAATGTACATGTAACTTCACTTTTCTAAACTGACTTTTTATTAATATTCTATTGCTTTAATTTCAACAAATTATAATGCGCTACAATTTACTTTCACCCAAAATAAGTTAACATAATGACTGATAGGTCATATGTTTTTATTTTTTCAAAAGTGATGATTGAAGAAAGTGCAACATTTATTACTTAACTCTCATAAAGTATCCACAACTTAAACTCAAAAGTATAACATATTCTATCAAAAATAACTGTTTCCTGGTTTAAAATATTAGGTTTCCATGCCTACTTTAAATTAAAGAAAGGAGCTAAAGAATGTCAAAATGATTAGCTAAGAATACTCCACCTCTGTCAGAAAAAAATGATTACAATAACATTTCATATAATCTGAAAGATAATTCAAGTTTTTTTAAATATAAACACCCAGAAGCAAAACTTTGTACTCTCTGTGAAACTAACCTAACTTCCTTTCCAGCTAAACATAATTGCAGATTTAATTATCAAAATGAAAATGATGTTCCTCCCACTTCTTTTTCTTAGATGAGTTCCACGCTTCATAAAATATGTAGATTCACTCTCTGAGAAGGCTTTAAAATATCTTTATTAAGATATACTATGTGTAGCATATAATTCAGCTAATTGCTGCAATGCAATAATTTTAAGTAAATTTACCTAATTGTGAAGCCAGCATAAATCACTTTTAGAATATTTCTGTTTCTCATATGCCTCTTTGTCACTGAGTCGATTTCTTGGCCAATTTGAAAGCTGTTGATTACCCACTTGGTTTTGGTGCCACTATTGCACAAATGATCACTTCTTGACTAGCAGATCTCTCCCATAGAGTAGTGTGTTCAGCATTCTCGTGACACCCTTCTGAATTTTATATCAGAAGTCTCTGCTTATGTGTTTTCTTTTTGAACTTGGCTGTTTTTGGACTCCTGATCAAATTCTTCTTTCCTATCCTCAAGTTTTGATATTCTGTCCTCCACATTAGTCTTATCTGTTGGTGAGGAATTTTTGGGAGCCTTTTAATAAGGCTACTTTATTTTTGTTTTCCTTCATGCTTTTCTTCAACATCTCCATTTCCTGTTTGAATTCCCATGTCATTTATCAATTGGACATTCCATTTCTTGCATTTTATTTTTGCATTTGGTCTGGTCCTCACTGAATTTATTCCACCAAAGAACTAATTTATTTGTTAATTCTCCTGCATTTCATTGGGCCATCTGCTGAGCTCTTCCTGAATGTCTTGAATTTCATTGAATTTTCTGGTCAATGTTATTTGATGGCACTCTTTGATTTCATCCAGCTTTGGTTGATTTGCTTTTGTTGGTTTTCTTCCATTTCCTTCATCCATTTTTGAATTCTACATGTCAGTTTCTTCCATTTCAGTGAGACATATTTTGACTTGTATTTGAAAATCTTTTTGTCTATTACCTTCCATCTTGATCAGACATTCTTGGAGATCTTGAGTATTTTTGACCATTTTCATCAATTACATTCAGTTGTTTGTTCACAGCTTCATTAAGATTGTTTAATGTGCTTATTTAATTTCATTTGTGATTCTGTGTTTTGGGTTGCCTCAATTTTCTTATAGACTTTCATTATAGGACTAGGCAGACTTGGTAGGGATTACTTGGTTTGATGTCTTACATTATTTGTCTTCCGTCATAGTTTGCCAATCTTGAGATCAGCCTAATGTCTTTCTGTGAATGCAAGAATTATAGCTCTTGGGTGGCCTATGTTGCGGGGCCTGGTCTGGATTGCTCAAGGTGGGTGCGTGCTGGCAGTCTACCCACTGGATTAGGCTAGGTATATTTGATCCAGTGCCAGGCCAGGTCCATCTTGGATGTACTGCCACCAGAGATGTCTGAGTATGACCTTTGAAGGTCTGACTTGCTCAGTGACCACGCTGAGCCCTGCCTGGGATTTTGGAGTGAGCTCAGTGCCACTCAGTGTGTTTAGGAAGTTTGGTGCTCCAGTAGAGAAACAGTTGGCCCTCTGTTTCCACCCTTGCTCAGATTTTTTTTTCTCCTTTAAGGTTACAGAGTGAGTTTAGGTGGGAAGAATACTTACCAGTATAAACACTATTGTGTTTTAAGGCTTGGCAATTAAGAGCGGGTCCCCAGAGGCTGCCTGCTCTAGTTTCTAGACACCTAGACACTTCTTTTGTGCATTCTGGTAGTGCTCAGGCAGAATTCTCTGCCTACTCTAAATGTTTCCCACCCAGGTTACAGTGCTGGAGCTTCCTTGCCCAGGTGTGCACTGCTTGTTATGTGGTCTGTGCTCTCCAGGCTCCCTAATCTTCCTACCTTCGTTGTGGGCTGGCATTTTCTCTCAGCTGGCCAGGTTTCCCTCTCTAATCTCCCTACCTCAGTTGTGGATGAAGATTGGGCTGGTGCTTGCCCATGGCTGCCTGCTTTTGTTGCATTCTGTACAACCTGCCCAGGTTCCAGCGCTAATAGTCTTCCCTCAGTTGTGGGCTGCTGATTGGATTGGCATTAGCCAGAGGTACCTGCTGTAGCTGTGATTTGAACATTCTTCCCTCAATTGTAGGATAGCAAGTAGGCTGGTTTGGCAGATCTTGTGCCACCCTTTCCCCCTGTGGTCCAGCTGCTCAAGCGTTAACCTGTGTGAGTTTACATGTAATCTCAGGTGCAGGCTGGTGTTGGCCTGATGTTACCTGTTTCGAAAGCCCTGGGGGTTCCCTGACCACCCACTCTTATTGACAAGTTGAAACCACCCTGGCTGTATGGTTGCTGGGAGCTTTTTGTTTTCCTTCTGCTTCAGTACCAGAGACCCTAGTGATTTGCTGGTCACTTGCTCTCAAGGTATGGGAGAAGGGATTGTATGGAATCTTGCCTCTATGTTCCCTTGTTATTGTTATTATTGTATCCCTTGTCTCCTATCCCATCATAACCAGAAATCTGTTTATAAGTTTTATTATACCACTGTGTACATAATGATTCAGCTCAGTTCAATTTCACTTCTTTATTTTTTATATTTTGTTTATTTATTTTCAAACAGAGAGAGATAGAGAGAAGAGAGAGATAAGAGAGAGAATGGACTCATCACTGCCTACAGCCACTGCAAACAACTCCAGATGCATGGACTCCAGATGCATTAACCACTTTGTGCATCTGGCTTTAGGTGGGTACTGGGGAATCAAACCCAGGTCATTAGACCTTGCAGGCAAGCACCTTAGCTGCTGAACTGTGTCCTTTAGCCCCTTCTCTGTTTTTAATAGATACTGTATTTTAAGAAATATTTTAGGTCCGCTGTAAAACTGAGAGGGGGGAAATGGTGAGATTGTTCAGCACTAAAGGCAGTTGCTTGGAAAGCCTGATGACGAGGGTTCATTTCCCCAGTATCTGCATGCTTGCCACTTGAGTCTTGAGTTCATTTGCAAATTCAGGAGGCCCTGGGGCATCAGTACTCACTCTTTTTCTGTCGACCTCTTGTTCTTTCTCTCTCAACTAAATAAAATATTTTTAAAAGTTAAATGGAATAATGTAAAGAAAAATCCATTATAGCTCTTCTCAAACAAACACAAACTCTCATTATAAATACATTCCAATAATGTTCTAGGTGTTTCCATCAACCTGACTGCTTGAAAATCATTTCCAGCCATCACAATTCCTATTGGGATTTGCTTCTGCTGTCTCATTTTCTATGGATCTTGCGTAAGGTATCCTCATATGAATCAATCTTTACAATGTCATCCAATGGGGATTCATTTTTTTAAAGTTATCTGGCCTACTTAATGCCTCTTTCTCCAATGCCCTGAATCGACTAGTCATCTGATTGACTCCTAATACTTATTCAGAGTGTTAGATAATTGAAACTGTACATGATACAGCCTTTTCAACTGGCTTCTTCTCCTTAATAATATGAATCAAATTTCCTTCTAAAGTTTGATCATTTGTTTCTGAATGATCAAGTTTCTTCAGCTTGCCAACTGAAGAGCATCTTTGCTCCTTCTGAGCTTTATTTACTATGAATAAAAGCAGCACACACAGCTTTTGTGTCTGTTTGTGTCTGCATGAACAACTCACTTTGGTAAATTCCAAAGAATGTGATTGCTAGATTACATAGTGAGAAGAGTATGTTTTCTTTGGTGAGAAAATGTCAGGAAGTCTTCCTGAGTGGGCATAACATTTTTCTATTTTCAGCAGCACACAGCTTAGTTTGCTGCAATCTCGTCAGCCTTCACAGCTCAGTGTTTGTGAAATTCAGTGATTCTAATAGGCATATGATAGCATCCTAAATGTATTTGCAATTTTCTAACAGCATGATGCTGAGAATCTTTACATATTTATATTTTCTGTCTACATATCTCATTCTCGAGGTAGGTATTTGTTCAGGACTTTACCACATTCATTATTTACAACATTTTTTATTGAACTTCAACAAATAGTCATCTAATTCAGATAATAGTTGGTTATCAGATGTCTTCAAATTGCTTCCCAGTTTGTGCTGTGGGATTCTTTTATTGTTTTTGTTTATTCTCATTTCTCATTGTGGGTTAAAAAATTGGCTGCTGAAGAATATTATAATGAAATATCAGGTGGATATAAGGAAACAATATTGCAAACAACAGAAAAGGCCATCTCCAATTTAAGTTAGCAGAGACTTTAATGGAACAGTGCTCTCTACATGGCCATGACATCTGCAAAGGTAATTTTGCTTCTTTGTCTTCTATGAATTATTTTTTTCCTTGTTTCATTGTAATGACTAGAACTTTTGACACTATGTTGACTAGATAAGGGATAGTAGGCATCCTTGTCTTCTGATCTTAAAAGATAATTAAGTTTTCATCATGAAAATTGTGTTGAAAGGTACTGTCATGAAAGAGCGAGTTTTTAATTACATGTGTGTATAAAGAATACATATTTATTTCATTCAGTTTTTGAATCTATCATTCCAGTCTCTCTTAGACTTTATTTCTCTTGAGAAATCCATTGACTTGAGATCAGTGAACAACTTTTTGCCAGTCTTCACCTTCCACCTCAGCTAAGGAAAGTTTTCTTAGTGTTGTTCACCAATGTGCTGAACAACTTCTGGAAAATTCTCCTAACTCCATCTCCTTTCTCACTATAGGCGCCACATCTTCAGGCTTTTATGTAGGAACTGAGGATCCAAATTCAGGTACTCAGAAGAGTTTAGATATAGAAATTTGAGGTGCTATGAGAGCTAAAGACATTCTTTTCTCTTAATTGTGCTTAATCTAGGAGTTAGGGTGACAGACACTCATGATCGCAGAAAACATCCTCTGAGTCAGTGGCCTCCAGGTTCTTAACATATGAATTCAAAGAATGAAATCCACACACCATAGATGGGGAAGTTTAGGAAGATTTTATCATAGAGTGTTATAGAACTTAAAAGGAGGAAAGAAGACAAAGCTTTAAAGTAAGAAATCCACCTGGTGAGTCTGATGCCAGGTTTTGTTGTTTGGGTTTTTTGTTTTGTTTTGTTTTGTTTTGTTTTTTTAATTGGAAGGGGAATTCTTTAGGAAGGGAGGAAGAGACATAGGGAGGGAGGGAGATTCAAGGAAAAAGGATCTAGGGAGGAAAAAGAAATAAGGAAAGGGCAGGCTCCTGTTTACAGGTTCAAAGACATTTCTAATTTTCAGGCACTTAGAGTTTACTTTTAGGGGCCATGTTACCCACAAGTGACCTCACTTGTATGGCAAGTGCTTTGTTTGCTGAGCCATCTCTCCAGGCCTCTTGATGCTTTTCAAATCCTCTCTGTCTCTTACTTTACCTGTTGAATTTTGGGTGGAATTTGGGATAAATTTCTTTGTATTTCTTGGGCTTCTGAAATCTGCTTCCTTCTTCTGATTTAAGGATGGCAATTCCTCTTGCAGAATCAGCCCTCTGCTATTCCTCTGTCTGCTTGAACTTCATCCATTTTGCACATATTTGTTGACTTCTTAGTATCACAAAACACTCATAAACTTTCTTTACACTTAATTTTGTTCCAGTCAGGATGGTAATCATTTAAAAATTAAACAACCACAGCCAATCAGTCAACCCAAGATGAGTCAGCGAGACAGACACCAACAATTTCCAACACAACCTAAAGCAGAAGCACAGAGACTCATAAGATCTCAATAATAAAGCAGACTTAAAACTCACCCACCATGACTCAGGGAACTGAGTGGAAAAGGGGGAGCAAAAAGAATATAAGAGTGATGGTGGAGGAGACTATCCAGAGACATTGCCCCCCTCAACAACAACACACAAAGAGGGGGGGGCAACCTGGCTGCTTCCTGTGCTATCCATAACCCCCTACCCCATAGACTGATCCAGTGTGCCCACTGAAGAGGTTATCCAGTGGATTGGGGACAGGGAAGAGGGAAATGGAGATACTGACACAATATTTGTTCATACAATGTATCTAATTTTGGATAATAAAGTTTAAAAAATTATAACAATAAAACACGGTGAGGATGTGGGAAAAGAAGACCCCTCATTCATTCATTCATATACTAGAGGGAGTATAAACTTTTACAACCACTATGGAAATCTGTGAAGGTCAGACCTCTCTGTAGAGGCAACACCCCTCCCCTTGAGTGGGAGGTAGCTAGTTAGAGCTACAACCTAGGGGCTGATTGATCAAATATGACCCAATCAGCTGTCCCTCTGACTCACCTTGGGAGAACTTAAATTCACTTCCCCAGAGGAAGAGGCTCTCTTCTCCCAAGTGGCAATGGAGTAAAGGGACTGCTGATCCAGGCCTCAGGAAGGTAAGGCCATCCCCCACCCAAACTTCTCCTTCTCATAATAGGAGCTTTCTGTTATCTTTTCTTCCACTGCTTATTTAGCTAATTAATATAAGTTCTGTCAAACTCTCTGACACATGTTTTCCCCACACTGGTGGCTGGAGAAATCTGTAGCTTCCCACTGGTGACTGGGAGACTTCCCCATTCAATTCCCCTTTTCCTAAATTAATAAATTAGAATAAATCTGTATAATTAAAATTTATTTCTGTCCCTGTGTATAAATTCTTTTTGCATCAGAGGACACAAACTCGGAGGAGGAGGGGTTCCAAAAACTCTCTCTCTTCGTGTCACTTATGATATTAGTTATCAATTACTGTATCAAATCAATATTGAGACACCTAAAAAAATGAAAATAGAGCTACTATCTGATCCAGCTATTCCTCTACAGGGAATCTACTTCAAAGGCTCCACCTTCCCTTCAGAAATAATTGTCAAACAATGTTTATAGCTCCTCAACTCACAATAGTTAAGAACTGGAATCAACCCAGATGGCCATTGTTGAACCAATGATAATTAAGATGTGGTACATATACACAATGGAATTTTACATAGCAATAAGGAAAAATGGTATAATGAAATTTGTAGGAAAATGGATGAACTTGGAACAGATAATACTAAGTGAACTCACATAACCACAGAAAGACAAATGCTGCATGTTCTCCCTCATCCGTGATTCCTAAACTGGAACAGCTTGTGTTGCAAGCATAACTGACAAACCACTTGAGAAACAGATGAGAGGGATAGAAAGGATTGGGGGAAAGAAGGAGAGAGAGAGAGAGAGAGAGAGAGAGAGAGAGAGAGAGAGAGAGAGAGAGAATGAAACAGATAGACAACAGTGATTCCTGACTTCTCTTCCTTCATTCTCACCTATGGCTCCATAATGGCTGTGTATGAGTCCTTGTTACATGTGAAGATCGCATTTCTACTTCTCTGCCTGCAGGTGTTGTTGTTCCTTTCTAGGTAGACACAGATTGAGTGCCCACCACTGAAGTGGCAATACCTTTGAGAATCATTGGCACTCCAGAATGGCTCACCTATATCCTGCACTTCCAGGGCCACAAGCACACTGTCCACATGAAAGTCAGGTAGCTCTCAAGATCAAGTCACTTCTCTGTGTTCACCTACACAGATCAAGGTGCCATACTAGAGGACCAGCCTTTTGTCCAGAATGACTGTTACTACCATGGGTATGTGGAGGGGGACCCAGAATCCATGGTTGCTCTTAGCACTTGTTTGGAGAGCCTTTAAGGAATGATTGTACTAAATGAGACAGCTTATGAAGTCAAGCCAAAAAAGCTTTCTTCCACTTTTGAACATCTGGTTTATACAATGGGCAGCAAAGACACACAGTCACCACTCATGATGTGAAGGATGACAGAAAAAGGAATAAGCACACCAACTAAAGCTGCTTGAGAATGATGATTTCACTCTGTTGCAAAGTGGCTATGACAGATGGTGGACACACAAAGGCCATTGAGTTGGCAGTGGTTGTAGATGACAACAGCTTTCTTTATTGGCAGAGTAATATCTCAAGGATGGAGAAAGAAGTTTTTGCTGTTTGCCATTTTGTGTATGTCTACTATTCTGCCATGGAATGGTATTTTTGAAGGAGAGGAATGTTGGCTGTGGATCCTTAAAATCATGTGTAACTAACTCATGCTTTATGCAAAACTGTACCCTGAAACATGGAGCTGCTTGTGCTTCTGGGCTTTGTTGCAAAAATTGCCAGTTCCTGCCATCAGATACTCTGTGTAGAGAACAGGTCAGTATGTGTAATCTTCCGGAGTGGTGCATTGGGACTTCACGTGAGTGTCCAGAAGATGTGTCTTTGGAGGATGCCTGGGTAAGAGCTTTTGCTATAAAAAAACAATGCAATGACCATGATAGTCAGTGTAAGAATATTTTTAGCAGCATTGCTAGAAATGCTGATTCAAATTGTTACCTGACAGTGAATATCCAAGGTGGCCATATTGGTCACCATGATTCATATATAAGATGTAATAAGTCAAATATCCTGTATGGGCATGTTCAGTGTGAAAATGTGACAGAAATTTCTTTTTTTGAAAAATCATATGACTGTTCATTGGACTCCTGTCGAGGGGATTGACTGCTGGGGAACTGACTACCATTGTGGGATGACCATTCTGGATATTGGTGAAGTGAGAGATGACACAGAGTGTGGTCTAGAACACGTGTGCATACACAGGGAGTGTGTCCACATCCCTTTTGGATCAGCAGTGTGTTTCTGATACCTGTAATAGGAGAGGCATGTGTAACAGTAAACATCACTGCCACTGTGAGGAAGGTTGGGCTCCCCCAGACTTCCTGATGACTGGGGACGGAGGCAATGCTAACAGTGGTCCACCTCCTAAGGGAACTGAGGAACACAATCCTATTTCCCTATTCTTTCTGTTTTTTCTTTTTTTACTCCTCTGCCTTTCTTTTTCTTTTTCCTTTTGATGACACATAGATATCATAAGGAAGAAGAGCAAAATATTTGACCTTCACTGATGAAAGAAAATAGTTTTCAATACTTACCTAAAAGAACAGCAAAACATTCCTGATTCGACTACAAATATGAAGCTGTGTTCATTACTTATTTACCAAAGTAAAGCCAAGTATTCAATCTTTACTTATAAAAGAATAAAGTAGTCCATTGCATCTGTAAGAGAAAAGTATCCAATGTTCACCTATGAAAGAAAGGCAAAAGAGTCATCTTTCTTCTAATTGAGTATAAAAATCTATAATTAAAAAAACTAAGTCTTATCCTACATAAAATTTCACATGTATTAATTTTTAGGTTGTCAAAGAACATTAATAGGAATAAAACCTGTATGTTTCAGAATCATCAAGTATTATTCATCAAATGAAGGTGAGTCATAGCACATTCCTTTTTTAAAATTTAATCGTTTGTATGTGTTTGTGTTACGTGTGGGTAACATGTGTAGATATTGTATGCAAATATGTACAGGAGCATGTGGAGGACAAAGGGCATTCTTGGGTGTTCCTCTTACAATTTCTACCTTTTTATGAGACAGAATCTCTCATTTGCCTGACTCCTCCTATACTCCTCCTATACTCCTCCTATACTCCTCCTATACTCCTCCTATACTCCTCCTATACTAACTGGCCATTAAGCACTAGGATTTGCCTGTCTCTGTCTCTCCAGCACAGGGATTACCATTTGAGCAATCCTGCACAATATTTTACATAGTTTTGAGGCCCACACACAGGTTCTCATGTCAGTGAGCCAAGCACTTTGTCAACTGTGTTGTTCCCCCACCTCCATAGCTTATTTTTACTTTTTATTATTTTAAGAATCTTTCACTGGTTATATTATATTATTAATCTCCTTGTTTTCTTTACAAAGTTACAGGTTGCAGGTGTTTTATGTTGCTGCCTTTCAACTTTAAACCTTCTTCCTTTTATTCTGTTTTAATATAGAGAAAAATGAAATATGCAAATGGCCTTTCTTCTTTGTCAGTCCTCTGTGAATTTCTGTTAATCAGGGGAAAAAAAACAACACCAAAAAGCTGGAGTACTGTTGTTGAGCTGCTTGTATCAGCATTGCTACAGTAACATCTTCATGTCAGTAGCAAATGTAGTTTTCTGTTTTCAAATTATTATAATTATTAAAAATTTTAGGCAGAGCTAGAGAGATTTCTCAGTACTCAAAGGCACTTGCTTGCAAAGCCTAGATGCCCAAGATTGAATCTCTAGTATCCACATAAAGTCAGATGCACAAAGTTTCACATGCATTTTGAGTTTGTTTATAGTGTCAAGATGCCCTGGTGTATCCATTTTTTCTTTCTCTTCTTTCTCACATTCATTCTCATTTGCTCTCTCTCCTCCTGCAAATAAATAAAAATATTTTCAAATAGGCAAATCAAATTCAGTATGATTTATTTGTGTAAAGAATGATTTATTAGAGTTTGGAGATGGTTCTTTGACAGTTTCAGGCAAGTTCCATAGATTCCAAACCTGTCCGCTCTCCCCTTGAGTGGGAGACGTTTCTAGCTAGAGTTCAAACCTAGGTGCTAAAACTGATTGGTCAGGTATGGACCAACCAGCTGTCTCTGCTCACCTGGGGCAGGGAATACTCACTGAATAGATAATTCTGCCCCTTCTCTCTCACACATGGCCTAGAAGAAGGACTTCTGACTCTTCAGGGACCTGGTAGGATCTCCCAAGCCCTAGGCTGGATTTCTTTCCCACATGAACCTTTCCTTCTCATAATCTTTTCTTTTTCTACTTCTTTGGCTGAACAGCATAGATTTGGTTAAAACCTCTCCCACGTGCTCCATCCACACTGGTGGCTGGAGAACTCTGTAACCCACTATACCTTATCTTCTGATGGTCTATAATTTTAATTCTCTAACTTTAGAGGAAAGAATTTGGGTACTTCTTAAGATCTGAGGTGCATTGGAATTTGCTGGCTATTATCTAAATTCTAATCCCCAGCTCTGCAGTTACACTTCAGTGGATAAAGCATCTGCCACTCATGCCTAATATAGGATTTTGACTCTGAAAATAACAGGATGCCATCTTTTGATAGAGAATGCTTTGGCCTGTTAGCCATGGCAACTTTGGAACAGAACAATACAATGATAACCAGGTCTATTGCTATGGTAACGGAGCTATTGACACTCCCCAGTAGATGGAGGAGGGGTGGGTCACACAACCCTCCCTTGGGGTCCCTCCAGCTGCAAGTGATCTTGAGAGAAGCTAGGTTATATAGGAAGTCAAAGGGTGACAAGAAGGGGGACTCAATGATGCAGCTTCCATAAGTTTGCCATACAGGATGGGGTTGAAGTATGCTCAAGTGACCCCCCCCCAAGAATTAACAAGTTTGAAAGAGTCTTTATTTAAAAACAAAAAGCAAAAGTTAAAAAAATAAAAAAAATAAAAAATAAAACTTATTCATCAGTTGATGCTCAGGTCCCCCAAGCCTCTGCACAGCATGGTATGGCTTGAAAACAAAGACTGCCCCCCTCTTGGCTTCTCACAGGTTTATATACATAAGACAGCATGAGTTTATTGCCTAAGACACAACATTCCTTAGCATTTTGCCAGTTAACAGTTTAGCATTATCAATCACAATTTGATTGAGAGTGAAAACAAACACTCAGCAGGACACTAGCCTTGAGAGATAATGCGTTTCCATCATAAATAACATTATTTCTGGTTCCTGCTCTGACTGGCAGAGATTTGGACAAGACATAGCTCCCATTTCTTCCTCCTTATCTTAGCTGAGTAGTGCTTTTGTCAACCCTGCTTGATTTAAGACAGCCATAAATAATTTTCCTAAGTGAAGACAGTCATAAATGCCATGCCAGATGCACTCCCCTTTTGGTCCCATGAACTGGCAGCCATGTTCCTAATTTACAGCCATTTGCCTAACATAAGGACCTAGATTTCTTACAGGGAAATCACACTCACTCCTGGATTTGTAGCTAAAGTTAGGGAAACTGCTTTCTAGGTTGCAACTCATAACTGGGGGAAATGTGTAGTGACGTAGCCACACAATTATAAGTAAACCCCCGCCTGTGCTCAGTACGTAATCCAAATAAAATCATGCAAAACTGGATTTTGGTCTGTCATCTGAGCCTTATCTGGGGTGAATAGGCATGTGTTGTCTTCCCAGAGAAAAAGATTCACACTAAAACTAAGTACCCAGGTTTGATTCTCAGACCCCTTGGTTAGAGAATCTGCTTTCTGAATATTAGGGAAACTCAGGACTCATCAGAATTCCAAGGAAAGAAAGCCAACTACCTAGCACAAGATGGTTCATCTCTATCACATCTACAAGCATTACAGAGGAGATGGCAGATTATCAATGAGTGCTGCTTTCACTGTCAGCCCAAGAACCTCCTCCAGGGAAACAGTGGTAGACACTGAAGAGACTCAAATCTTATCAAAATAGAAAATGAGAGGCTGCAGAGACCTGAACACTAAAGGAGTCTTAAAACATGTTCCCTAAGGCTCAGTGAACATTGTGGAAAAAGAGGCAGAAAGTATGTTAGAGCCACAGGGTGGGAAGGTGTACTTTGAGAAATTATTCTCCTCATAGGAACTGATTGGTGTACTCATGACCCCATACAGATTACTGTTAACCCCACTGAGGAAGGACCTCAGTGAAGTAGGGGTGGGGAGAGGGGACATCAGTATACCTCAATGTGAATATGACAAAATTGTAATATGTTCACTCATTGGAATACTCAATAAAAAGATAACATAAGAAGTTTAAATTTAGCCAAAAAAGTGCCAGAAACCATAGCAGCCTTTTGCAAGCTTAGCACACTGACAGTGAGATTGAAGACAGCATCAAGAGAATTTTCCAGAAATTTCCCTAGTCACATCTATCTATCTATCTATCTATCTATCTATCTATCTATCTATCTATCTATCTACCTATTTATCTATCTATCTATCATCTATATCAGAGAAATGTGCAAAGAAACCCTGCCTCAAACAAATTGGAGTGTCAAGGACAGACTCAAAAGTTATCCTCTGAACTCTACTCATATACCAGTACTCACACAAACATATGAATGCATACACAATGCCTATATTCACATAAACACACAAACACACAAACATTCCTGTACTGACACAAACATATGATCACACACACATACAAACATACACATAGAAAGAATGAAATAATGGTTTATGATTCAGACATCAATCACTCAGAACAATGGGAGATTCAAAGTGTTCTACCCAGTAACATTGGCAGGCAGTCTGGATAAGCCAAAGTAGAATTGATAGAGGGAAAGAGATGGATAGGTTATAAGTAGGCATTTATTTCCTTTGTACAGATAATGATGAAGCATGCACCTTCTGTGAACATGGTCTAAACAGTTGACAGCTTTTAACTGGCAGGACGTTGGGTGCTGTTAACGGATGCCACTTAGCTATTGGTAACAAAAATAAACCCTTTTTTAAATTTCTGATAATAACCCCTTAATATAATTAGGTCAAAAAGACTGTGTAAAACTTTGTTAGATACCATTCCCCTCCACCATTATATTTTATTTTTCTTTTTAAGTGGAAAGTTTGTGTGAACAAGTCAGGTGTTGGTGTCAGGCCATAACCCAGGCCCCAAGATGGAAATTGTTAGGCCAATACCCAGGCCCCAGGATGGAGCCGGCCCAACCACCCCAGACAAACAAGCTGATGGTAGCAAGATCTCTGCTGACACACATCTCAAAGAGCTAAATCTGTAACTTGTTTTCCCTTCAGAGAGGTGTCTAACACCGACCCTGAACCCCTGAACACAAGCCCTTGGCTTCTGTCTAAAAGTTAACTGAAAAAAAAATCCCCTATCTGATAACCTAAGGGCAGTTCCTCTTTCTCTTTGACCCCCAGATGAAAAGCCCCCCACCCCATAAAAATCCAAACTGAATAAACCCAGTTGGCTGCTCTCCTCTCTCTCCTATGAGACAGCTTGACAACTCATGTTTCTACAGAATAAACTGTTTGCTTTGATTCAGAGTGGTCTCTCATAGTCTTGGTCATTTTCGGACCTCAGAGTTGATACCTTCATTTTCCTCCTCCCTGCCCCCATTCCACTGTGTGCCCTCCTCAGTGGGATATCTGGTATGCTTCATGGAGATGAGGGCTATGTGTTGTGTGAGCAGCAGTCAGTCATTGGTGGCTGGAGGAAATGCCTCTAGATACTCCACTACCATGGCTATTACAATCTTTCCTCCCCCTCTTCCACAAAGTTCCTGACCCATGGTGGGTGAGTTTTAACTCTAGTGTTGAGCTCTTACAGCCTCTAGATTTCTGCTTGGGAATGTCTTGAGTACCCTCTGTGTCTGTGTTCTTCACCATGGTTTGAGTCGTCAGGCTCACTGTGGAAGCAGCACTCTTGCTCATCTCTCCATGTCCTCTGTGGTTCCACCTGGGCCATGGCTAATTGGTTGTTTATCTCCTGCCAGGGAGTCAGGTATCATTTCTGATCTTGTTTGTAGAATTAAGTTGTCCATGGTTCTTTCTGCCTTCAGAAAGTTAAAAACAGATTCTTCAGCAGAGAGTGAGATCAGACTAGATCATATGGGATAATCATTGTCAATTTGGCAAGACTGCAATGTGTGTAGTGTCTCTTTAGGCCTGTAAGTTAGCGAACGTTGCCCCTGGAGTCCAGATTCTTGGTCTCCATAGGAATTTGGCTTGGATCCCAGTTCCAGCAATGGGTTCTTTGCAACTGAGTGGATGTTTTAGCCAATCAGAAGAGCCCTGGATCATCCACCCAGGATGAGTGCCACTATTCCACAGCTGTGTACATCTGGTCATGTTAGTTGCAGTTGTATAGCAGTCCCCTGCTTTCTCAGAACATTGTTCATCTATTTCCTCTGGAATCTCATGTAACATTTTCTAGCACTATAGGGACTAACCAATGGGAACTGGCTTCCTCTGAGATTCTCATTGGGTCTTTCTATGTTGTGAGTCATCAGCCTGTGGTGTCTTCAGCAACAGGATCTTATCTTTTACCTCAGGCAGGTAATCAAGTGCTTTGACAGAATCCTTACTTGTTTTGAGGACCTCAGAGGTCTGTCTGATCAATAGCTTATTGTGTGTAGTAACCAATTGCTGGTACTAGGAGTTACAAATCAGTGCAAATTGTATTAGGGTTGGGCTTAATCCCTTCCTATTCAGTTCCCTTCTTACCAGACCATACTCCCTGTCATGGTTAAATTCTATTGTCAATTTGACCTGTTTAGTAATCTTTGGTGGGTCTTTGAGTGGTTCTTAGATATTATGAATTGAGCAGCTATAAACATGGTTGAGCGAATATCTCTGTATTAGACAGAAGAACCTGTAGGGTAGATGCCCATTTTAGGAATAACTGAATCCATTGGTAGCTCTATTTTCATCTTTTTAGGAGCCTCCACAGTGATTTCCATAATGGTTGTACAATTTTTCATTCCCACCAGCAGTGAATGAGGGTTCCTTTTTCTTCACATCCACACCAACCTCTGTTGTTAGATTTTTTTTTAGTGCTTAACATCCTAACTGGAGTAAGGTGGAATCTTATAGTCGTTTTGATTTGCATTTTCCTGAAGGATGATTAAGGATGTTGAATATTTTCTTAAGGGAGTGTTGGCCATTTGTATTTCCTCCTTTTAAAATTCCCTATTCTGGCAATTACCCCATTTTACCTATCCAAGAGCATGGAATATCTTTCCATCTGACCATGTCCTCCTCAATTTCCTTCTTGAGTGTTCTTATCTTTTTATTACATAGGTCTTTTCCATCCTTTGTTAGTCTTATTCCAAGGCATTTGATTTTGTGTGTGTATGCATTGCTTTTGAAAACAAGACCATCTCACAGATTTATTTTTCTGTATGCTTATCATTTGCATACAGGAAGGCTACTGACATTTTGTATTAATTTTGTATCCTGTCATTTTGCTGAAGGTCTTTATCACCTTAAAGAGTTTTATGGTATAGTCTTTCCAGTCCAATATATATAGAATCATGTCATCTTCAAACAGGGATAGTTTCCATTCTTCCTTTATGATTTGTATGCCTTTTATGTCTTTCTCCTGTCTTATTGCTTGGTCTAGAACTTCAAACACTATATTGAAATGCAGTGGTGAGAATGGACAACCCTCTCTTGTTCCTGATCTCAACAGGAACTCCTTGAGTCTTTCCCCATTGAATATGATTTGGGTCTTAGGTGTTTCGTATATTGCCTTTATGTTGAGGTATAAGCCCTCCATGCCCAGTCTCTCCAGTGTTTTGAATGTGAAATGATGTTGAATTTTGTTGAGGACCTTCTTTATTGAATGAAGTGATCTTTTTTTTTTCTGTTTAAGTTTTTTATGTGGTGTATTACGTTAACCAATTTCCATATGTTGAACTCTCCCTGCATCCCTGAAATGAAACCTGCTTGATTGAGGTGAATATTTTTGATGTGTTGTTGAATTCAGTGTGAGACAAGTTTGTTCAGAATTTTTTTTTCCTTTAAGTTCATAAGAGATATAGGTCTGTAGTTTTGCTTTCTTGTATCTGTCTAGTGTTGGTATTAAGATGATGCTAGCTTCATTGAAGGAGTTGGGGAGCATTCTCTGTTCTCCAATTGTGTGAAAAAGCTTGAGAAACTGTGCTTTCAGTTTTACAATGAAGATTTAGTAATTTGCCTGAGAATCCATTAGGTCCTAGATTTTTCCTTTTTTTAAATGTATATACATGTTTATTTGCTTGTTTCTCTATTGCTGCTTTTAGCACTCTCTCTTTATTCTCATTGTTTAGAGTTTTGATGTTCCTTGGAGAATTTTTCCTTTAGTCCAGTCTGTTTGGCTGAGCTTCTTGTATCTGGATGGGAATTTTGTGAGAGTGGGAAAATTTTCTTCAATAATTTTGTTCAATATATTCTCCCTTCTTTGGCCCAAATTTCTTCTTCTGGTATATCCATGATCTAGATGTTTGGTCTTTTTAGGGAATCCCACAATTCCCTCATATTATGTTCACAGAATTTTTTGAACTTATCATTGTTTTTGTACTTCAGAGCAATTTCTTCTGTCTTGTCTTCCAGATCAGAAGTTCTGTTCTGCACCTGATTTACTCTGGTAGTGAGGAATTCCAGAGAGGATTTTACAAGCTCTGTTTGATTTTAGTTTTCTGTTGCATCTTTCTATATCACACTCATCCCCTTGTAGACTTCTAATTTCAGGTAATGGTTTGTTTTTCTTGTTGTTTCCAGAAATTTGTTAATTCATCTTCAGTTCATTTAACTCTCTTTTAAGGTGTCTCTGGTTTTCTTCAAGTAGGTTAAATTTGCTGATGAAAGCATTGTGCTGTAAGAAATATTTCTGCTCAATTTCATTTATGTGTTTGTAGATTTTTGATAGCTTGCCTCCAGTTCATCCATTTGTTTGATCAAGGTTTCATTGAGTTTGTTATATAAGCTTGTTATGCTTCCCTTTTTGTATTCAATATTTGTTGTCTCTTGTATGTTTTCATTGGAGACTTCCATTGTGGGACTAGGTAAGCTTTGTGGATATTTCTCACTTTGTTGACTTACATTCCCCCCCCCCCTGAGGTCTACCTGTTGAAGAAATTCCCTGTGACAAACAGATAAAGTCTTAGCAGCAAGAGGAGAGTGGAGATTCATTTATTATTATTATTATTATTATTATTACTATTATTATTACAAATTTAGGAATTTACACAGGTGAAAAACCCAACTAGAAATCCCTTCAAATCATTCACTCTTTGATTGAAATATATTTTACAATTATATATGTGAGTATATATTTCATATATTCTATTTCACTTATTTATAAAGTTCTCTTGCTGTACAAATAATTAGCTATTGAAAATAATCTTGAGAAGAAGATGAAAGACATAATATATGTAAAATACATTTAAAGAATATCTGGGCAAGGCACTTGCCTGCAAAGCCTAACACCCACATTTGATTTCAATTTTCCAGTACCAGGTAAAGCCAGATGCACAAAGTGGTGCATGCATCTGGAATTTTGCAGTGACTAATGGTCAGCTTCTCTCTCTCTCTCTCTCTCTCTCTCTCTCTCTCTCTCTCTCTGTCTCTCTCTCTCTGTCTCTCTCTCTCTGTCTCTCTCTCTGTGCATGTGTGTGTCTTTCTGTCTCTCTCTCTGTCTCTCTCTCTCTTTCTCTGTCTCTGCTTGAAAATAAAAAAATTAAAGTGGCAATTTTTTAAATGTCAATAATAAAATTGAATTCTTTTGCTTATTAGGGGAAATCCTGAAACATTATCTACAGCAGTTACTTTCTCATTGCAAGGACAAAACACTTAACCTGAAGCATCTTATGGAAAGAAAGGGTTTATTTCAGCTTACACTTTTGAAAGAATTTCCATTGAGATGGGAAAAGCAGCCAGGAGTCACACTTGCACATTATTAAGGAGGACATAGAGTGAGTGAGCTAAGTGGAGCAAGTGCGACTGGGCTATAACACCCCAAGACCTGCCCCACTGATACACCTCCTCCAGCAAAGCTCCATCTCCCAAAGGCTCCGCCAGAGGAGATTAACTATGAAGCTTAATCACAAACACATGAGGGTATAGGGGACATTTTATATGCCAGCCACCACATTGTGTAAACTGTGAATTCAGCAAAATGAAATAATGTGCTATTTCCTTTGAACTAGATGTGTCAAATGTATGGTTCATCAAAACATGAAAGCCAAATCAGAAAAGAAGGCCAAAACCACCCTATTTTGATGAAGATTAACTCATCTTTTCTGTGCTTTTAGAAATAATAGGAAAGAAAAAGCATGATTATAAAGCAAGACTGGGTTCTTCTGTTGGAATAGAAGAAAATGTTAGGGTGAATAAATAACTATATGAATAGAAATATTTTATTTTTATGCCTCTTTGGAGAAAGATTTATGTCTGCCTTCAGCAGAAATAAGCACTGCCATTATAATCAGTCCATTGAACATGCCAACCAGCAATCAAATCACTCTGCTTTATCTGAAAATCTTTTAGCACTTTAAAATATTAAGAGAGATAGATAAAGAGAACCCAGTTTAAACTAAAAGTCTCCACTGTAGGAAATCTCAAAATGCTATGTGAGATGAACATTGCCTTTTTAATACTTGTATTAATTTAAAAGACTCAGGTTAATTTTATACCTCTAATAATTCATAAAATAGCAAATATCTTATATGTATACACATATATATCAAGTATTCAAGTTGAAATCTCCAAGACTAAGGTTATTCACCATGCATCTTTATTAAATCTCTTCTACCTATTTATTTACACAATTTCTTTGAAAAACACAGAGAAAAACTAAACAAGCTTTACCTTATGTGTTAATTCTTCGATCATTTAAATTGATAATTTCTATTTGCAACAATGTGTTTAGAAATTAGATACTTCAGCCTGTGTGGTGACACACGCCTTTAATCCCAGCCCTTCGTAAAAGGATTACTGTGAGAATTCAAGGCCAGCCTTGGATTACAGAGTGAGTTCCAGGTCAGCCTGGTCTAAAGTGAGACCCTACCTCAATAAAGCTCCCCACCCCCCCAAAAAAAGAAAATGAAAGAAAGGAAGTTAGATACTCTGCATAATTGTACTCTAAATGCTTTTATACAATGACATTTACTACTAAGAAATATTTTACATGCTTTAGTCAGGATGAAGCCATCAAGGGGTTCTTAAACCATGGAAATCTAGCCTGACACCTCAGAATTCTCTGAAGCATTTCATTTGTAGTTTTCTCAATTCCTTTTATGCAAAAGCTTTCTACACGTTTCCTCCATCAATATTTAATTGAGTCAGTCTTTAAAGAATGTTCTCTCATAGTTAAGCACATGTATTTCCAATTCTACAATGTTCTCTACTGCTATGGACAGTTTCTTCAACACACACACATATATGTATGTATTACATGTAAACTTTAACTAGGAAAATACACTTTTATGTGTTTCTCCAAGTGTTTAAAGGTTTGCAGTGTGACAACAATATTTTAGGGCTGTCGAATCATTCTGAGGCAGGATTGAAAGATATGGAATTATGATAACCTTAGAAAACTGTAGAAGTAGGAGGAGACTCTACTCCTTGGATCTGACATGTCTTTTTTGTAAAGAAAAACAAGAAATGTCAGATGCCACAGAAAAGATCAAATGGCACAGTGATAATGTGTCTACCAAAAGGCATTTTGTCAAAGTTAATATATATACTGTGCTTAAGATAAAGATGATCTGTGATTTGGAGATTTTCCATTCTTATCATTTGTAAGTCTCAAAAATACCCCTCAGAAATCCACCTTATAACTTTGTTTCCAAAGAATATCATCTTTGCTATAAACTTTACTTTCTGAGCAATGTTAAAAATAAAGGATGGGTTTCTTATCATTCTTTAGAGATGTAACTTAAAAGCCATCAGAATCCTGTATAAACTGTATGAAAATACATAACTGTGACTCTCATAGGAAAATCTGTACCCATCAATTGTGCTTTTACACTTTGTCTCTCACTTTCTTTCAGTATCTTTCCATTTTTAATGAATCCAACTTTGCTTCATATTTGCTTGCCCTAAAATTATTTTCTTTGTCAAATCATTTATCCATATTTTACATGAATGGGGATCCCTATGAGGAAAGGGAACTCTTCAGGCTGCTGCCGGGGATGTAATGTACCTATCACCTTTACCCATCATTTCATCTTCATTTTATAGCACCAAGATACTCAGTGCTTTGTAGACTGTCATAGTGAGATACTAATAACAGTAATGAGAAGAGACAGCACCTATGTACAGTATTGCAGTATTGAGCACAAGTCAGATATTATCTCCTTTTTAATATATCAGAGGTCACGTATTTTGTGCATCTACAAAGCCATGAATTCATAAAGAGCGGGTTCTAACAGCTCAAGCTCTTTTATATTGGTTTTCATATAGTGTGTTTGCTTCAGAAGAGAAAGATGGCACTAAATTGATTATGGTTACTTCTCTTTGGTGTCCTTCTTTTCCATCACACATTTTAGAATATTACCATAGTGTGGAAAAAAAAGAATATTACCATAGTGTGGCTTAAAAAACTACATGCACCAAGAATCTTGTCCTTATTTGTTTAGTCAGTTTGTTTGTTTAGTAATGATGCAAAAGCTATCTAGGTAAAGATATAGAATCTCCTAGTTTAGTATGGTACCATTTATGGGGTATTGCATTTTAAACAGTGAAGGCTCAAAATTTTCTACAAAATTTCCAGTGACATTCTGAGTAAAATAGTAAACAGAGTCTTAACTGTATGCTTAATTAAAAGATCTTGCTGAATTAAAAGACCCAATCACACAGAAAAAAAAATCCCTTGTGCATCACACTCTATGACTTAAAAATGTACTACAAAGCCATACTAAAGAAAACATGATGGTATTATAAACCAAAGCAAGAGAACTAGGAATCCAGGAACAAGTTGTCAATTTATGTTCCTTCAAAAAGCCATAACCACAGAATAGGGGAAAGAACTGTCTCTTCAATAAATGGTCAGTGATAAGAGCCATGATTTTACATGATATACAAAAATGGACCTAAATTACTTAAACATAAACCCTGAAACTGAAATTACCAGATTTGAAGTCAGTAAAAGAGTTTCATGATACTAGTCTAAGCACTACTTTTTTTGAAATTATTTAAACTCAAAGACATTCAAAGCAAAACAAAGAGAATAATATCAAACTATGAATACTATACAGCAACAGAATATATAGGAAATTATTAACACCATCTATGGAACTCATCCAACTAAAAAGAAAACATTAAAAACTAGCAAAGGAACTTGGGAAATAGCTCATTGGTTAAGTGTTTGCTTGTGAAGCTTGACAACCTGAGTTTGTTTCTCCAATACCCATGTAAAGCCAGACTTAGCTTTTCACACATTACAATAGCTACTTTCAACAAGATGAAAGAGAAATGTGAGGTTATAAAGGATATAAAGAAAAGAGAACTCCTAATGTATTGAAAACAAAAACAAAATCATAGACATAGAAAACAATATGGGCAGTACTTAAAAATAGAAATGCCTTATGATTCAGCAATCCTTATTTTGGAGACCTGAAATCAGTATGATAAAGTCATACCTGTTTTCTCATGTTGTTGTACAATATTGACAACAGATAAAATATGGATTCAACCTCAGTGGATGAACAAATCAGGAAATAGTGATATATGTCTGGAGATGCATATGCACAGAAAGACAAATGATTATAATATTTGGATTCTATTAAAGATTAATTGGTAGAATCAGAGTAGAACTGTGGTTACCAAGGAAGGATACAAGAGAAAGATAGCTTTTATTATACATAGTTTTGTTAGGAACAAAGGTCCGAAGAGAACCAGTCTTGGATCCAGTGCAACCACAACTGCTTCAGCACCCACACTGCTTCCCCAATCAAGCACATCACCCAGGTGAGCTTCTCCTTGGGTCAGCCGCCTGAATCTGCCAACCAATCAGATCTCCCCGCCCCCCTTACATACCTGAGCCTGAGGACAAAATCCATCCTCATTAACTATAAAGGAATTATTGCCTGCTAGCCTCCCTTTCTTCTCTGTGATCTCTCCAGTCTGAACACACATGTCAGTCTTGTTGAGAAGGAGAGAGCACTTCTCTCTGCCTGTGCATTTCCCTGTTTGCCTTCTACCTGCAACTTGCTTGGAGGTGGTTTCTCACTTTGATGACATGTATGATTTTGCTTTCATCTCAGAGTCCTCCACTATTTCTTAATCCTCTCTGGTCTGTTATTTGAAGGGGAAGGATAAATATTGCCTCTCTTCTCTCTCTTCTACCTGGGTGACCTGGCTGACCTGTGTTTTCTTCCATGTAAACAATGAGTCAGGGTCTCTCCCCCTTACAGCCTGCCAGCGGTGGGTGAGGGCTCTTGTTACCTGTCTAGGTAGTCTTCTGTTCCTTCCTCATGTGTAGTCAATTTCCTGATTCCTTTGTCATGTTTTTATGATTTTCCTCTAAACTCAAGTCTAGCACATGTGTAATTCCTCTAACCCCTGAGTCTGCCATGTGTGAAACCACTCTCTGGACCTTCTTTGTTTTTGGTGTCTGAATTTT
>PVHP010019558.1:0-31679 GCA_004024765.1 Zapus hudsonius
AAGGGAAGGGAAGGGAAGGGAAGGGAAGGAAAGGAAAGGAAAGGAAAGGAAAGGAAAGGAAAGGAAAGGAAAGGAAAGGAAAGGAAAGGAAAGGAAAGGAAAGAGAGATTCTCCTTTCGGGAACTTTTTTCTATATTGGCAATTTTCTGACATTCTCGACTCTCCTCATCCCCAGGGCATACAAATCACTGCAAACAACCCGATTGTTGGAATCTGTCTTCCCTTAAGCACACACATATTCTTATAAATGGAAAGAAAATGGTCTCCTTGCAAGCTCTTGGAAAACACACACACACACACACACACACACACACACACACACACACACACACACAGAGATCTCTAAATGCAATGCCAGTTCTTGTAACCACTAATTCCTCTTTAAAGAGACAGCGCATTGATCGCTTTCATCAAAAGCTGCCAAATTTGTAAATTCACCATCCAGAAGACAATTCCAAAAAACGATTTATTGTCAGGTGATAATGCAAGTGATGGCGCCTTCACTTGCATAATCTTTCTGGTGTACAGAGATATTTCAGGCGCATTTTCTCACTGAATCTTTATAATTTAGTCAAGAAGGTCTCTTTTTGTTTCTATTTTCTCTTTCCATTTTTCCCCATTTTTTAAAAGCGTATTTGTGTGTGCATGTACTCATACGAGGATGCATGTCTGCATGTGGGGGTGTGTGTACTAGTCACTACATGTGTGTGAAGGTCAGAAGACAACCTTGGTGTTGGTCCTTCCATCTTGCTTGATACAGGGTCGATTTTATTGCTGGTTGCTGCTGAGAAGACCAGACAAGCTGACCGCGTGAGCTATGGGATTCTCCTGACATAGTTACCCATTGCTATTGATGCCGGGCTACAGACCAATGTGCCACTGTGTGCCCGGCTCTATTGGGCACTGAAAATATCAATTCTGATTGGCACCATTGCAGAGACAGTACCTCTAGCCACTGAGCAATCTTCCAAGGCCCAACTTTTCTTTTTTCTTTTTTTTAGCAGTATGAACTCAGGGGCTTACACATGCTAAGCAATCAGTTCATCACTTAGTTACTTTGCAATGCTCTTATTTTTAACTTTTTACTTTGACACAGGCTCTCACTATGTTGCCCAGGCTACCCTAGAACTTATACTGTAGCCCAGGCTAACCCTGAAATTGTGATCCGTTTGCCTCACCCACCTGAATAGCTTAGAATCCATGCTTGTACCACCATGCCTGGCCAAGAAAGAATTCTTTTCACAAAGAAGGGAAGCAAGGCTGTGAGAATCTAAGAGATATGGAAGAAGATACCACAGCCTGAGAGTTAAATACCCACATTTCCTTTCCAAGCCCTAACCTTTATGTCTTTGTTAACAGGCTATGTTTGAATGTCATGCTGGCTTTGGTCAGCTTGTGGACCTGGGGAGGTATTAACTCTATGGTGATGGGAAGCTTATATTTTATTTCTGGAGCTTTCATTTTCTTACTGGAGAATAGTGAAGGAACCTTGGATCCAATAGGGAAACACAAACCTTATATGCACACATAGACTTAGCACAGGGTCAGCACATGCGCCATGATGGTATCCCTTACCATGAATGACATCAGTATTTTCTGAAACCTATCAATGGTGTTGTTGACATACTGAAAACTCTCATCAGATCACCTGCTGGATCTGTGTAAAGCCTCATCCTATCTAGAGGGTAATTCTAGCCATTATTTTGTTTAGGCCATGTTTGGCTTCCCTCCAGGATCCAGTTAAAGTGGGCCACTGTGTCTATCAAGGTTGTCTGCAGGGTTGAGGAATGGTATCTTCAGCCCTAGCATCCAGAAAAAGGTCAAGAACCAATACACTTGCTTTGTCTTTTCTCAAACTCTGAGACAGCTAGGGATGATGACCTTGAACTATGGATGCTTCTTCGTCCACCTCTTAAGGGCTGGGATTACAGGCAGGTGACACCATGCCTGGTAATCAAGAGCTGAAGATAATCAGACCAACTTTTACTTTACTGAAAGGTTGGGCTGTTTTCCACACACTTCAGGCTCTATTTCCTCCAGTTCATTCTAGAATTACTAAAGGATATTCATCCCAGCATGAGAACTGTCTCTAGTTCAGGCTCTTCCTGTGTCTTAGGCTCTGAAGTATGCTTTCCACTTTGTCCTCCCAGAACTGGAAATGAGGATGTTTTCCATTTTATCTCTCTGTTGAAGGGACATAAGCTGAGGGAGATTGTGATATAAGTGACCACGAGCAGATAGCAAACAGCATACACTTGCCTGTTTTACATACCTCACACAACTCTTTTGAGCCATCTACACTGGCAAGAATAAAGCATGTAGTGTTTTCCCATCATGTTTATGATCAACACCCCAGTGTTACTTATTGTCAACAACTAACCAGTGTCTGACTTCCCCACAAAGAGGCACAACCTCCATGGAGGATACACTAAGGACATCACAGATACCTTGTAGAGATACTTTGTAACAGACAGGGTCCCTAGAATGCTATCAGATCAAGAACATGGAATTCCTCTCTTGTATATTCACACCACGTGGGGTCATGGGCTGCTCTTTCAGATCATTAAACGATCATCTCCCAATAAGAAACAAATGGTGTATGTTTACTCCATCTCAATTTAAAAAATGGAAATGACTTGCTACATTAATAAAGAAAGTGACCCAGAAAGAGGATCCCATGTCTCCTATGGCTTATTTGCATTGTTCCTTTGTCCCTAAGAGAGTCATAGCACCAGAAAGCTCTTCAGCTAGGCATCAAAAACAAAGGTACAAAACAGAGGAGGAAAGAAAATGCCAAGAGTCACCAAATCAAGACATGAAAACAACCAAGGGTTCCAGAGCTCTCCTGCACTGATGGGGAAGCCACACGTGCCCTAAGCTTTCCTGTGGCACTGCTGCTGCGGAATTGTGCCACCTTCCTTGAGGTGTGGCACATACCTCCGTGGCCTCTAGTTTGCATAAGATACCATTCCTAACTGCATCCTGGGCTGAACACCCTTCCTCCTCAATGCCTAACTTCTCGCCATCCATTCTAGAGTCTCTCTCAGGATGCACATTTATTATGAAAGTGTGAGATAGGTGTAGTATTCTCCTAAAGGCAGCAAGTGTTAAGTGTGGAAGGAAATGAGGGTCAGGGAGCTACCCTCCCGATGAGAGTCCAAGATCTGTGCATGGAGAAGACGGGAACAAATGGGTCAACAGCACATCAGAATGGTGAGACGACCCATGTCTCAGCTCTTGAGTCAGACTCTCCAGCTCCGATCTGTTTGAGCAGTGAGAAAACAGGCAAATACTCATTTTTCTTACCTGTACAATGGGGAGATGACTAATCCTCTACTGATTTAGCAAGATAACCCAAGCTGAATCCTTGCAACATCTGAGGTCCGGCAAGCATTTCTGGCAACCTTGTGATCTCTCAGATCTATAGCCTCCTCTCCCCCCTCATTCTTCTCCATAGTGCTTGTTTACTGGTCACCATTTGAGACTTGAGAAGTCGGCATTTCCTTCCCTTCAAGTTTACAGTTGTGTAGTAGCCTTTGAAGTAACTTAGAAAGATCCTCTCCCTGCCTTGTTTGGGCACTTGAAGAACTCAAGAGCCCCAGGTCTGGCAGCAGAAATACCATGCGTGCAATAGTAACCAGCACAACAAACCTACCTCCTGGGGTCTCCCCTGCCACAGGCTTGTTCTCTAGAAGAGAAACCAGATACAGCTTGTTCTTGCTTTATATTTCCTGTTCTTTGTCTCGTTCTCATCCTCTCACCTTCTCCCTGTTCTTTCCTTTCCCCCTCCCTCCTTCGTTCCCTCCCATCTTCCTCCTCTTTCCCAGACTGACATTAAACTCATGACCCTCCCTCTTCAGCCTTCCACATGCCCACCATGCCCAGATTCTCAGATACAAGTATTGAGAACAAATTTCCGTGTCTTCCTGAGGGACCACCACACAATCTGTCTACCAACTCAGCCACCATGTTTCAAATTTCACTTAGAACTTCTAAGATGTATATTGTCTTTCGTCTGCATTATCTTCATGACTGTCCAGAACACCATCCCAGGCCCCATCCTTGTATTTCCTCCAGGTGTGGTATTGTAAGCTTAGAATCCTAGTGCTGGGGAGGTGGGGACAGGAGGATGCCAACCAGTCTAGACTACTTGTTGACTTATCAGTCAATATGAAATTAAGTCTCCTTTAAAAAAAAAAAAGGTGGATGCACCTGAGGTTGTTCTCCGGCCTCTACACAAGTGTGTGTTTGTGTGTGTGTGCACACAGACACAAGAATTTAACAAACACAATGAGTGTAATCTAAACGGATGGAATTATGCTCACATTTCTTCACCCTGAAGCATCACGTTCTAAGTCCTCAAATTACAACTAGTATCAGTGTGGAGAGTGAGAGATAGACGGGAAACAATGAAATCAATGTGGGGCTCATGGAAGCTCAAAAGATCAGTTGCAAGTTCAGAAATTAAGCTGGAACCTTGGTCTGATCCAGTATGACACAGCTAATTCTAGAGATTATTTCCACATCAAGGCTTTATAACCCCAAGTCCTTAAAATGATGTCACTTACATATTTGCTGTCAGCAATTTTTTTCTCCTCTGAGAGATTTCATTCTGCCTCACAAAGATGTTAAACTATCATAAAATGCCCGAGGCTGATGCAGTTTTCAAATAAACATCTTCCATTCTTTGAGCACATAACAAGAAACTAGACTAGAAACACCTGCTAGAATCAGAGAGAAAGCCATCAGAGTTCTCCTCAGATCTACTGGAGGGTTGCATTTCTTTTTCTTTCAGATGCCAAAGAAAATTCTCTGTTCCTTAGGCCATCTTGGCTTTGCTCACCATATGTCAGATCTAATCAACAGCTCATTGGCTCAGGGTCCCTTCCTTTCTCTTCAGTGTGGAGCCCTTTTCAGAGAGATGTCTAAGGACAAATATCTAAACTAAAGTTACTCTATGTCGGCAGCTTCCAGCTCCTCGACTTAATTGCATTACACGTCTATAAGTAAGGAGCAATTTACTCTCAAGTGGTACTTAGACAGGATCCCTCCTGGCTTCCGCAGCAAGCTCTTGGGCTAAATTTCTATTTAATGTATGCTGGCTTTGGAACATAAGTACCAATGGCGAGATGTGTATTAACATTTTAATTATGTGGCCATCCTCTGTTAGAAAATGAATCCGGAATGGACATAGACTTTCACTCCTTTTAACTATGAAAAACACTTTTCTTGCCGTCTTTAGTATTAATCAGTCCATTCAAATGTGTATCTGCTCCAGCTTCCAGCAAGAAAATGGAATCTCGAGTTCTGTTGTTTCCTCCCTGCAGTATCTCTGTAATACTGTCAGATTTAATACGCACTAACAAGAAGCCAACCACTTTATTTAATTAAAGTCATATATCATCTTTAATAATTAGTCATAATTAAGGTGAGTGATTAGCTAGGAGAGATACGAAAAATATACATCCTAGATAAAGCTTCAAGTCACATTTTTTAAAGTCCAAAATAAACTCCTGAGGGCTGTGCATAGCTTTAAGTATGATATAATTTATGGAATGAAATAAATCTAGAGTGTTAAAATATTTAGTAGAACTGAGAATAATGGGTTGAGATAGAATTAGTTTAATTAGTTTACTGAAATGGAGTCTCACAGTGGCTAAGTGTGATATATTGGTTTTTGTCACTTGAAATAAAACAGAGGTAATTAGTCCCTACTCAAATATATTGTTTTCTCAGAATAGGTTGAATTTTATTCTAGGCGCTAATCCAGAACTAACTTTGAAAATTGATTTATAAATACCATAAGAAATGATTATCCTTTAGACAATGTCGGAGTCTCATTGTTTGAAACTGATTCTCAAAGATGGGGGCTAGATTTTGCACACAGGGTGGGGAACTTCTGCCAGGGGCTGAAGACATTTGGGGGCATCAAAGTCACCAGGGAACCACAGGGATCCCTAGGAGGCAGAGGCCAGAAATTCTGTGAGCAGCCTATAGAGCAAATTGGCCCCACAACAGAGGTGAATCCAGCCCAGGGCATCAACTGTGCCAAAGGAAGGAGGAACCCCTGGAAAATAGTGGCTGACTCCCCATCTCAATGTCCTTACCAGCGGTCCCTGCAGGGAAAGAGGGCCTGACATCTGTAATGAACAAGTCCAAAATTCACACTATGTTATATCTGCGTTGCTCCCACGAGCTATAATAGAAATGTAAAAATAATATCCCCCATTTATATATATATAATATATATTGCGTATATATCAAGGAAAACAAGAGAGGTTGGCACCCAACATCCATATCCCCTATTTATGATATATCCCTACAACAGATGCTGTGAAGCCATTCAGAAAAGAAACAAACAAAACACAACCCAAGTCTAGTGGAATACAGTATGTTTTTCTATACAGCATTTTGTGGTAACAGAAGTTGCAAAGGAAATGTATAGTACACTTCTGTAGTCTGGAAGTTTCATATCATCAAAACAAAACAATCAGAAATTCTAAAACTGAATAGTGAGAGTTATGCTTTTATGTTTAAAGATGTTATTTCAGATATAGATTTTTTTCTTCTAATTGCTTAATGCATTTTACAATGCTCCCTACAAGTTCTGTGCACTATTTGCATAACAACATGGGCTGAAAAGGGAAGGAGAGAAATGGGGGGATTCAGAGCCCATGAATTGGGTTTGGCTTTGAGAGGAAAGACCTTCTTTAATGGAAATCCTAAGCTGTGAACCCCATGTAAGATGCTTAACACGGGAGGTCAGGTAGTAAGTGAGCCCTCCTGACCAGTCACTTCACTGTAAAGCCAGGACACAGGGCTTGTTTGATTCATGACATCCCATGCATATCCATGAACTATGACCTACATCTTAAATAGTCAAATAGAGAAAACACAAAAAGGAAAAAAAAAAAGACCTTTTCAATGAAAAGAAGAAAGATCACTGAACATACCTGTCTATTTCCACTGAGATGTCCTGGGAATTCAAAACCTTGCCTTCAAAAATCCTGTTCACTCTGCTTCATCTTTACATGTGAGCGCAGACATGAAGCTTGAATTATCACTGACGTCTTAGAAAAAGCATCTGGTGAGCGGAAAGAGGGCCCTGCTCCTGTTGAATCTGAACTTCTTCATATTGCAGGTTTAAAGTTTTATTTCATCCCTAGAGAATGGAACACTGGGACATTGTATGGTGAAGACAAAATACTTGGCTGTCCAATGGTGTGAGGGGGAAGGACAACATTTGAGTGTGAAGCAGCCTGGGGTTGGCAGTGTTTCTGCTTCCTGTTACTTCTATTATGCATTGAATGCACCTGTCTATCAACAAGGGAACTGGTTAAACAAATAAAGTGCACAGAAAGATGATTGCCAGGCAGCTGCTATTAAGATGAGGTAGATAATTTATATATACTGACAGTGAAAGGTTTACACACTACTTTAAGTGGTAACTCAAAGACACAATTACTATATTAATTGCTTATGCTTCAAATGTGTATATATTGACTGGATAAAGAAAATATCGGGAAAGCTATGCTCTGATAATCATTATTAAATAATTGAAAAGGAGGAACAGAAGACAAGGAAATAATTTATTTTTACTCCATGCTCTTCCGTGTTTTCGTTGCTGCTGTTTGAAATGAAGAATACATATTACTTTTTTAAAAATGCACAGTTTGGGCACAATGAAAAGCATACAAAAAAAACACAAACATAAACGATATCTTCAGTGTGGATGAACTCTGCCTATGAAATCCAAAATGTATCTCCTTCCCCTGTGATGGTTTGAGTGAAATATTCTCTGTAGCCTCATGTGATTTAAACTGGTCCCCAGCTGCTGGAGTTTTTGGAAAGTTGGGGGACCTTTGGGAGGTGGAGCCTTGCTGGAGAAGGTGTGTCACTGGGTGATAAAGCTACTTCCTTCCCATTGATGTAGAGACGTGGCTCATTCTTCCTGCTTAGGCCTGTCATGCTTTCCCTACAGTGATGACACTTCCCATGGAAACTGACCTGAAGTAAATGTTTTCCTCCCGTAAGCTGTATTGGGCTGGGTGTTTTGTCCCAGCAATGGGAACGTAACTGCTATACCCCCTCACCTCCATACCCATCAACATGTAAAAACTTGACTTTTTATTTCTACATATGCTGACCAGTTCCTTGAAAGCGCTAAGAAATAAAACAACAGCATGCTTCAACACGTTGAATAGATTTTCTTTTCTACCTGCATCCTTTACTTAAAAGTCCTATTAGTAAAAAGACATTTTTCTTACAAATCCATTTCCTCTGCTTTATAGTAGCCCACTGCACATAAGGCGGCTACTTAATTATTTTCTTCAAATCAGGCTATTTCTAATTTTTTTAACTTTATCACATATGACTTTAATTATTTTAAAACCACCTAAAAAGAGAGAGAGATATTCAAGAGGAAGAAGCAAGAAGACACAGCTGTTAAGAAAGCCCTTCTGTTTGATGATAAAAATCCAGCAAGGAAGCCTTGGCTTGGCCCACTCCAAGGTCTTTTTCTCCTCCAGTCTCCTTAACTCTAAGGACAAACACTCTTACCATTGTAACCCACGTTAACAAGACGGCAGGGTTGACTTCTAACAGACTAGGCACCTACATTTCTTATTTATGCTTACACCTTTGCACTTGAAGTAGCTCTTGGTTTCCGAGAGAGGTCCTAGATAAACATTGCTGGATGAATTAATAATCACATGAATGAATGAACTACATTTACTATAATGTATAATTTACTACTGATAAGGCATAGTGCTGCATGGGCTGAGGATGTGATTCCCTGGATAGAGTGCTTACCCAGCATTCATGAATTCCTGAGTTCAATACAGAGCACCATGTAAACCAGGCATGATGGTCCAGGCCTGGAATCCTAGCAATTGAGAGGTAAAGGCAAAAACACTAAAAGTTCAAGGTCATCCTGGGCTACTGTTCTAGTTGCTTTCTAGTTGCTGCGCAGAAAGAACCCAAGCAAAAGCGGCTTGTGGAGGAATGGGTTTATTAGGTTTACGAACTCAAGGGGAGACTCCATCCTGGCAGGGAAGATGATGGCACGAGCAGACAGGTGGACATCACCTCTGCCACAGCACTGCAAACAGCAGCAGGAAGGTGTGCCAAATACTGGCAAGGGGAAGCTAGCTTATAACCCCATAAGCCCGCCCCCAACAACACAGCTCTAGCGAGGTTGTAATCCCTGAACTGCCATCAGCTGAGGATCGATCATTGAGAACACATTCATTTGTTTGTGGGGGACACCTGGATCAAACCATGACAGCTTCATAGTAAGTTCAAGGCCAGACTGGGTTGCATGAAACCCTGTCTGAAAAACAAAACAATTAAAAAAATAATAATGGCATAGATGTAGGTTATGGGAGAAACCAACTGCTCTCTGATTAGACTTGAGGCCTGTTGCACAGGAAAGAATTCCTGCCTGGTACTGAAAACCTAATCAAAAGCCTATGGCTGGAGAGATCATAATCCCTGATAGGAAACCACTACTGTTGTCTGGCTAAATGGGTATATTATGCCCACCAAATTTCTCTCTAAATATTTGTTTTTTATGCCCATATCTTAATGCTACTCTCACTCACTCTTGGTTAGAAAAGCTTCTCTTTTCGGGTGGCAGTGACTTCTGGGGATACTCAAAACTTATCAGAGTGCTGGCAACAAGAGACCATGGAGTGCACAACACTGAGACATCTCTGTCACACTCTCTGAGACTCAGGGATCACTGTGGAAGAGGTGGCGGAAAGAATGTACAAGCCAGATGTGGTAGTTTAAATAATGTCCCCCAATAGATTCAAAAGTTTATTATAATTATAAATTGTCTCCAGCCAGTTTTGGCTGGAGGAGGTGTGTCACCTTGGCCAGATCCTAGGGTTCAGCCCTAAGGTGTTTCTGGGGTGGGTCTGGAATTCTAGCTTTACATATGCAAAAAGCAGTCTGAGCTCAAGCCTGGAGTTCCTCTTATTTGCTAGTTTGGAATGTGCTGTGCTTGCTTCTGGAGGTGCTGGTGGTGGGTTTAGTCTGTCTCTGCTTGGATCTGTGACAGGGGGCCAGCCTTTTCCTTAACTTCCCCTGGATCTGTTCAATAAATACTTTCCTCCCCCAAATTGTGCCAGGTTTGGAGATTCATCCCAGTGACGTGTGGCTAAATACGACACCAGAGAAGTGAGAGAACTCCTTTTCAGACACAAAGTGGACACCATATTCATGACCTCACAGTGACTGAGCTATATATAACAGGAGGGGCAAGATGATGATGTCAAAGTAGAGCAGGGACTCGGTGGAAAGACGAAGGGATTCAGTGGAGGGGGGACATGGGAGAGCAGTGGGGGGTATTATGCTCAGGGTATATTGTGTTTATGTATGGAGGCTGTCAGAAAGTTTGGAAAAGAATCATGCCACCGACAGCTCTAATGGATTTTGTCCTGTTTTGCAAATACGGATTCCAGAGCGAAGAGGCTCACTTCCTCCCTGTGCTGGTTTTCCCCAAGTGATTGATGGTAGGGAAGCTGCCATGCTCCCTGCATCTTCATGATGAAATGATTCTCAGAAACGACCTGTGTATCATCTAGAGTGACATGCGTGGAATGTTAACAGGCCTGGTTCCTGTGTATGAGCCATTTCTAGCTGGAGTCTTACTCAGCACACAGACACATGCCATCCCACACTGCAGTGATACCGGTTCCTTGTGCCTCCATGGCTCTTGTCCCAGAAGACTTTGGAAGTAAATGATACACATGCAAGAGCCATTCCCAGTGAGGAATGCTCCATGGGTGGAACAGAATTAAGTAAAAATAAAGCAGATGTGAATGAGTATTTCATTCTAAAGAATTTCAAGTCATCTAAAAGGTAATTTCTTACACGCCGTTACCAACACATGAGATATCTTAGGGGAAAGTAGAATTTCAAAGTTTTCAAACCTTAAACATCTAGATCACCCATCACTTCTGTCAAAATCTTTGCAAAGACCAAGAGAAGCCATTGTTTGTCCATCAATCCCATGATGCTTAGGGCACAGAGAAATTCTCCCTATGTGTATTTCATGGACTAGGTCAGTCATTCACACAACACATGTACATGAGCCAGGTACCTCCCTGCACTCTGCCGAGAGAACTCCAAATCCAGTGGGGGAAGTTCCCTGCTCCAAGGAGGATGAGTGTGCTGCTCTGAATTCTCTATCATCTTCCTGCCAGGCGCATTTACCAAGAGAAACCCAGCCCCTGCGTTGATGTTTTCATGTTTCTGTTATTTAAGAGTCTGAAAGCTGGATTAATTATACGTGTACCTCAGGAAAAAAATATAATTCTTTTGCTGAATGAATCATGAAAACAAAATGCACTGATGATCTTTAAATGACCCAGAAACCAAGATTAATTATAGTTGTAATTAATTACATAACATGAGGTCTCCTGGTAGTTTTCAGAGGTCTAACCCAGAAAACTCCAAGGTTGGAAAATTTGAATGCAGTGACTGAAAGCAGACATGGAGCAGGGTGAGTTCCTAATCTTCCTCTCAGCATGTTTGACCTGAGGGAAAAATCACTTCACCTGTTCCTATCTCCCATGCTCATCTGTGAAATGGGAATGGAGGTCTGGGATCATCTCCCCAGGGGATCCTGTGAGGAGTCTGACATTAATGATTTGAAGCAAAATGATTTCACATGGAAAACATCTAAGGAATTTAAATAAAGCCAGGTTACTGAGAGAATAGCATTATGAGCCAGAAAGTGTCAACACAGTGCTATGTTAATCAGAATTTCATATAAAGTCTCTTTCAATGCACCACACCTACTTACATACATCTATATCTACATAGATACTTATCAGTTTATATGCCCCCTCCCCATAGTCCACGATCCCTTGGGTACTGAATAGTTGCCTCATCTATTATTTTAGGAAACTGTCTGGAACATGCACAGTCCATTTTGGGAGCAATGCATTTTTATTTTTGCAACAATGAAAAATAAAAGCAAACATCACGACTGTGTGTGTGTGTGTGTTATAATGGTCTCATTTGCTGGTCTGTGGATGAGTAGACAGACGGGTCCTATCTCTGGCTCTCTTTCCCTTCTACCAAACTCTACCCTTCAGTTTGTATTTAAGCCAAGGCATATGCAAAGACTTTTTCTTTGCAAAAATATCATGCATCAGAGAATAGCTATGCAAAGTGCTATCAAATAATGATAAAAATGTTTCCAGTGCCATTAATATAAAGCAGGCTATAAGGGATACAACAATGCATGAGAAGTCAGGGTGAAAGCAAGAGAGACTGAGAGATCATTTATTGTGTCTGTCACTGTCTTTGTATGTATTTATAGTCAAGGTGCTCTCAGGACAAATTACCAGAGCTCAGACGCTCACATTTTCAACTTCGAATACGTGTAGTTCTCTGTAATTCTACAACTCATGGAAGGAACTGAAGGATTAAGGAAGGTGCAAACATATCTGCATGACCCAAGCACACCTGAGGCACCCAGAACACCTGATTCTAAAAACTCTCCATATGAGGTCAAGGCAGGTGAGACTTTTATGGAGAAGGGATTCAATGATCACCAAGTCAGCATTGTTCTCTCCCCAGGAAATGAGGCTCTGAAACTCCCCCCTTTTATGGTAGGGTCTCACTCTACCACCCAGGCTGATCCTGTTGGAATTAAAGGCATGTACCATGACGCTCGGCTTGACATCCCCTTTTCACTTATCCAAAGTATACAGGTAATTATCATGGCAGCTAAAAATACTCAGACTCCAAGTACACCTTGAGGCAGAGAAGACAGAGATAATTTTGGAAGGAGGCAGTGCTAATTCGGAACCACATTGCCCTTTGACTCTGAAATGTCACACAGGTGCATGGGTTTGAACACTAAGTCTCCAGGTGTGACATGGGAGATCCTGAGGCTTTTGGTTTGTGGGCTTATCAGGTCATTTAAGAGTGGGCTTCTGAAGTCCATCCCTCATTGTGGTTCAGCTCTTGGCTTTCTGACATGCCAACATGTAGACAAATGTGCAGCAAGTTCCTACCACCAGGGATGGAGCACCTTCTTACCATGACGGACTGGTAGCCCTTGAAACTGTGAGCCAAGAAAAACCCTTCCTCCCATAAGTTGCTTCTGCCTGTTAGTGTGTCACCCACACAGGTGTAGCTTCTGTCATTTGGCAGTTGGCTCTTTGCCCTTAGAAGCCATCTTTTTCACTGAGCTTCAGTTTTTACCTCAGGGCTCATGAAGCCAATCCCTCTGGGTTACTGAGCAGACGAAATGATTATAATTCACTCAAAATCATCAACATAATGTGCAAACACGATAGGAACCCAAAATGCCCTTTTCCTGTCTGAAACTGACGCATTCCAAAAAGCTACATGGGCACAACTTTGAATACCTGTGCACCCCGATGCAGGTGTTGCACACTTCAATGTAAACTGTCCCAGACTACATGGACATTTGTAAATGTTAAGGCCTCAAATGCAGCTGCTAGCAAGGGACGGAAGACAGGTTCCAGAGGGAATGCAGATCACAAGATCATTGGCTACTTCAAATACAAGTTTGTGTGCAGTCAGTTGGGTGGAACTTCATGGCAATACCTGGTATGGTCACCAAGAACATGTCAATGCTATGCAAACCAAGGTGTTAAATAGTCACTGAGCACTGGACTCTCATGGCCTATATACCAGTGACAAAAGAAAATGTTTAGTGCTTCCTAGAACATTCTGACAGTTTCTGATGTTGTCTTGTGTTCTATTTACTATTTTAGTTGCTGTGGCAATCACTCTTTATCCCATACAAACTCATCTTCCTGTTAGGTTTATGCGATGGCAATAACACAGGAGTGAGTCTGGGTCTGTGAGAGTCAGGTATATTTCTTGAATTAAAAAAAAGCACTAATATACACATTGGCTTAAGGCAAGAATCTGCTAGGTATGGTTATGCTGGGCCTTGGAACCCAAATGCTAAGAATGAATTATTCAGCTCAGCAAAATAAACCAGCATAACTAGGAATCAGCAACATGTCCACTTGAGGAGAGAATGCTGCATGGGGCATACTTATTTGGGTGATTATCTGTATGGTGCCATAGCCAATACCAAACTCCTAAATAGACAAGTGCCATTAATACCCCTTTACAGTGCAACAGAGGGAACAAGAGACAAGGAGTAGACAGGACATTTGATCCTTTAGAATGGGAGTATGCTTGCCTGTCTTGAAAGCCAGCTTTGTCTGTTCCCCACCACATTCATGTCCCATGCTAGCTCTCCTGTGTCGTGTCATTTGCAGACCTCACTGCTCATGGGTAAATTTCCAGTCAGTGGCCCTTCCCTTTACTCCATCATACCCGCAGGGGATAAAAAATAAAGCTCGTGTCATCTCTGGGTCTGTATCTGCCATTCCATGTGTGTCTCGGAAAGATACTTTATCTTTCAAGGTTTATGGCTCATATCTGTGACTAAAATATCATTTATGACAATTCCCATCTGCTGAGCTTCCAAAGTGATGTAGTTTCAATTTGCAGAGGGCTGCTACCAGGAGGCCCAAGTCAGAACCAAGACTGAGCAGCATCAAGACTCACCTAAGCTCTATCTCACAGGAAGCTGAGCATTGTCCTTCAGAAAGCAAGCGGCTCCATGGATGTGGAAAGGCCCCAGATCTCAGGACCTGGCGGCTTCCATTAGAACAGAGCAGGGAGCTGGGCCCTTGCAGCCCAGGCTCCATTTCTTATTCTGCACGAGAAAGCAGAAAGCCCGGTTCTTCTGTCTTGTCTGACAGTTATAGACTAGCTGTGCACCTTATTAAAGATTAAGGTTTGCCCGGGCACTCTCTTTTGGCCATCTCCTGTGCACAGCCCGGCATTTATTACAAAGGATCTAGAGATTAACACCATCCATTCTGCGTCAGTGGTCTCACAAAACCAAAGAAATGCAGAGTGACACGGAACAGACTCCCAATTTTCATCCTAGGAGCCTTCTGCCTCCAAATGCTACCTGTGGCTTTGGCTGTCTTTTTGATAACACGTATTGTGGATTTTTATAGTTAATTTCATGTGTAACACGTGTTCTCTGCAATAAATTTCACAATGGAAAAAGGCTCAAATAAAAAGCAATCTAGAATATTTTTCTTATTTTTGAGTATGCTTTTTGTCTCCCCTCTCCCTTTCTCTTCCCTTTTTTTTTTCTACCCCTTCACGTCTTTATTCAGAAAGGAGCTTTAAAGGACTGGGAGTTGGCTCAGTGGATCCAGTGGTTGCTGCACATGTATGAGTACCTGAGTTCAGATCCCCAGGATCTATATATAAAGTATAATCCCTGTGAAGCTGCAGCAAGGAGGGAGGTGAAGACAGGACCATCTCTCAGAAGCTCAAGGTCAGTCAGCCTGGTGAACTCAGCAGTGAGCAACGATAAGAGTCTGCCTCGGCTGGAGAAATGGCTCAGGGGTTAAGGCACTTGCCTCCAGTACCTAAGGTCCCCGACTCTGCTTGAAAATGAATAAATAAAATATTAAAAAAAGAGTCTGCCTCAAACAAGGTGGAACATGAGGACTGACACCTGAAGTTATCCTCTGACCTCCACACACACCCATGCTCACATACAAAGCACAAACACACATACCCAAAGAAGTAAGCTTTCATATGGTGGTATAAGAAGTACTCACCTGTACAATAGTGGCACTTAACCTAGGTGGGTAATCAAGGGCTCTCTGATTGGCTAAGAGATCAGCTCAGTGGCAAGAAACCCTTAGCTAGAACTGGGATCCAAGGAAAATTCTTATGGAGACCAAGAACCCAGACTCCAAGGGGAAGCCCCCACTAACCATGGGCCTACGGAAAAGCTATACCCATCAAAATTGTGCCAAATTAACAATGGTTGTCCCATTTAACCTATACTGATCTCACTCTCTGTTGTAGATTCCATTTGTATTTTTCAGAAAGCAGTGAGAACCATGGACAACCCAATCCCACCAATAAGACCTGAAATAGTAGCTGACTCCCTGGCAGGAGATGAACCATTTCTAACATATCATTTAGGGCCCAAATGAAACCACAGAGGAAGTGGCGAGATGAGGACGAGCGCTGCTTCCACAGCAAGTCAGACAACCTGGCAAGGGTAATGAGATAAACACCGAAGATACTCAAAATAACCCAAAGCAGAAACCCAGAGACTCTTAAGTCCTCAACAGTAATGACTCAGGGAATTTTATGGGAGAAGGGGTGGAAAGATTGTAAGAGCCTCGGTGGCATATCCAGAGGCATTACTCCCCTCAAAAAACAAAACAAAAACCTGGCTACTGCTTATACAATTCATAGCCTTCCATCCCATGGGCCATTCCAGCAATCCCACTGAGGAGGGCCCTCAGTGGATAAGGGGTAGGAAGGAGGGAAGTGGAGGTACCAACACAAGACTGGTTCATACAGAGTTTCTACTTATTAGCAATAAAATATCTCTTTTTTAAAAAGTTCTCTAAGTACACTTATTATGCAAGGGCCAAAAAAGAATACTGCTATGCAGGCTTCCCTCTACCATTCAGTGCCCATAACAGACATTGCTAATCGATTGTGGATCTCTTCCTTCCAGAGTCAGACCACGTCTTTTTTTCCGAGCAGTCACTATTAATCAACCAGAGCTGGCACATGATATAAATTCTCTTTCTGTGTATGCTCCCTGCCTTTAGGAACTCACGTTCTAACTTAATCAACAAAGCAACAGGTGTGAGGAACACTTCATGCAATAGGCACACAGGGGGCCTAGCCCAGCTTAGTTGTTGCCTGCCTGTGAACAGTCTTTCTCTGAGTTTGCTGACACCTACGTGACACCCTCTTAAGGGACATGAAACAGGAAATGACTCCTTATCCCCCTGTGACTTTCAGCTCCACAGTTCTGCATTGACCCTAACACAAAGTCAGAAGTTTCAGAAATGCTAAATGAGTCTGTGGATGGCGAATGGAAACTTAAAAGAGTATGGTGGTGCCCATGGTAAGAGAACAATAGAGACTGCTCAACAGCATACAGGAGAAAGGAAGGTTTTGTTGTGGGTGTATTTATTTATTTATTTAGAGTTAGTTTGTTTTTTTCCTGCCTATGCCTCCCAAGGCCGAGAATCACAAGCCTGTGACACCACATCTAACTCTAGAAAGTTTTGTGAAAAAGTAACTAATGTGTGCATGTTGGGGAGTGTGTGTACGTGGAGGCCAAGGTTAGCATTGGGTGTCTTTCTCAAGTGGTCTCCCTCTTATGCTTTGAAACAAAGTCTCTCTCCGAACCTGGAGCTCATGTTCTGCTGAACTCTCTAAGCAGCAATCCAAAGGGATCCTCTTGTCTCCATCTCTCCCTGCTGGGATTACATGTGCATGCTAGCATTTGACGTGTGCCAGAGATCTGAATTCTGGTCTTCAATTAGGAAGACTTGAATGCTATCTTCCAAAAGTTATGAGGCAGCACTGGGGAGGCAGATTCAGGGCCATTACTATAATTCAATGCTATTCTATGCTACATAGGGAGACCCTATCTTAAGACAATAAAATCAAAAACCAATAAAGGAAAAAAAAAAGTTATGAGATACCAATTTTTGGCCTAACAATCACATGGTCAGGAAATTAATGTGCCTATAAAAGTGTAGCAAAGTCAATTCATGTAGGTTTTATTTCTTTGTATAAGAGTTTTATGTCTCTATCTACCCCAGTAGCACAGTGTATATTTATATTATTACTGCTCACAACAGAAAACATCACAGAGGCCATAAAGGGAACAAATAAATCAAGAAGATCAGTCACATAGCAGAAGACATCTACAAGACACTCTGTTGTGTATTAAGTAATGCAAGGTAAAAAAAATAAAGCAATCACATAGGAAATCACATCTGTACACACATGTGATGGTTAGGTTTTGTTGTCAACTTGATCTTTTTAATTATTTTGGGTGGGTCTCTGAGGATGTTTACAGGAAGGCAGCCTCTCAGTAGGGGGCAGGATATAAAGAAGTTCAAAGAAGCTAGAACTAAAATATCCTTTCCTGTGTGGGCAGTGCAGGAAGGAAATTCCAGAGACTCAGGAAGCCATTAAGCCTGGGGAAGGGTTGCAAGACCCCACCCTAAGGCTATATAAAGGAGAAGAAATGCTCTTTGGCCCTCCTGCCTATTACCTGTTGTGTGTGTATATGTGGTATAGGTGATGGGTTTTTCTCTCTGCTCGGACCTGTGAAAGAAGGCCAGCCTCTTTGGCTATTACGGAACTTCCCCTTAATCTGTAGTTTCAATAAATACTTTCCTCCCCCAAATTGTGCCTGGTTTGAAGATTCATCCCAGTGGCGTGTGGCTGACTGTGACAACACATTTGCCTATTATCCATGTACGTATATACATCTGGGTTTCTTTCTTCCTCCTCCAATGCCTACTGACAGTGATTAGTGAAAGCAGAGATTAGGGACTGTGGAAGTTTGAATGTGAATGTATGTACCCCACAGCCTCAAGTTTTGATTAAGGTTCAGCTTCCTGCTTAAGTCTCCAGCAGCTGCTTGGCAGGTGTCAGTGGGAGTGGGCCCTGAAGTCCAGCCTTAAGATGTCGAGAGAACAGTGTGGAGGTTTTGCGTGTGCTGGTGTTGGTGTTTTCCTGCTGTAGTTGTTTCTCTCTGCTTGGATCTGTGGAAGGAAGTAGCTTATTCCACCCTTGAAGGAATTTCTGCTAGATTTGTAAGCTGAAATGAACCCCTTCTTCCTATCAACTGTGTCAGGTTGGATATATGTCCCACCTAGTTGGAGCCAACTACAAAAGGGGTCATATTCTCTTTACCTTTGTTAGTGTTGGTGGCTTTTGGCTATTAATTTTGGGTATGTATCACTTTAACCTAAATAGTAATAAATGCTCCCTGGTTTGGGTAGTGGGATCAATGTTTCCTAGTCTGGATAGTAGGACCATGGTATATCTATTTGTTTCTTATGTTTCACAAAGAGACAGAAGAAAATATGGCTGGAGGAAGGACAGGAAGAAAGGAAGAAATTAGGCTTTGGCATTTATTAAAGCCTCAGAGCAGCCCGGTGTAGTGATATATACTTCTAGTGGCAATACTTAGGAGGTAGAAAGAGAAAGATCAGAATTTTAAGGCCAACCTTGGTTACTGAGTATGAGGATAGTCTGAACTATCTGAGACCCTGTATCCAAACCAAAACAAACAACAACAACAAAAGTATCAGTGACAGTTCTAAAAACCCATTTTTGGATGAGAGGAGAACAAAATCTAGGCAAGTTAAAAGTACAGACATCCAGACATCTGTCCCGAAAAAACCTAGCCTGCTAATGTAGAAAGTCCCTTTTCTGGGCTCAGCTTCTGGGGTCAGCAGGCATTAGTATTCCACTCAGCAGAGCTCCAGTTGCCTTTTCCCTCCATTTCTTTTTGACCTCAAGCATTTTAAGCATAAATGTCAGTGTTCTTTGCAATTAATCATGCCTACCACAGACTAATTGTGGACAACAGGCCTGCAATTAGCCAAAATGCATTTCAAATATGCATGAATGTTCAGAAAGCAATCCCTTTCCAAAACCTCGGGTACCTAAACAGGAAAATTGGCCACCCTTTCATAAGTCTCTTTCAAATTCAATGGGAACCGGCAAGATAATCAGATCATAGCTGATGGCACCCCTGCCCAGGGTCTGCTAATGAGAAAATGGTGTCCTGAAATGCATGCTGTGAACCCGGTAGAGTAGAACTCTGAAAACACCAAGTATCTTCCCCAGCCCCAGAGAAGACGTAGGAGTGAAGCTCAGGAAAGAAAGATGGATGACTTTGAGCAGCACAGTGATTTCCAGGGACAGGAGTGGCATTAGGCACACAGAGTCACAGACAAGACAGACTCCATATCTGCTTTTGGTAACATCCTGCAACACCAGCAGAACAGCCTGAACAATTTGACTTAAAGTGGGGTTCCTCAACAGGGTCCCCATCAAGCCAAGGGACTTTGGAAATATCTGGAGACATTTCAATTCATATAAATGGGAGGTGGGTTGTCACAAGTGTCTAGTGAGTAGAGGTCGGGGAAAATGCTAGGATGTACAGGAAAGTTTCCTATCAGCAAAGAATTTTCTGGCAATGATAATGTGAGAATAAAAGGAACGGTGCTATGCTCAAGATACCACGACTTAGAGTAAAGAAAAAGTATGGGCTGGGGCTGGAGAGACAGCTTAGTTGGGAAATCACTTGCCTTGGATATCTGTTTCTTTCTTGCTAGAACAAAGTGTTCATTTTAGAGAGAACTCTACCGTGGCTAGAAAGCACAGCAGGAGCAGACAGCCAGAATCATGTCTTCACATTAGTAAGGAAGAAGTAAAAAAGCTAAAAAAGCACCAAGATATGCCGGACATGGTAGCACGCATCATTAATCCCAGCACTTGGGAGGCAGAGGTGGGAGGATCACCATGAGTTCGAGGTCACCCTGAGAATACATAGTGGATTCCAGGTCAGCCTGAGCTAGAGCAAGACCCTACCTCAAAATAAATAAATAAATAAATAAATAAATAAATAAATAAATAAATAAATAAATAAAAAGCGCCAAGAGGGGGTGGACTATAACTCCTCAAGGCTGATTCCCCAGTGATGTATTTCCTCCAGCAGGGCTCTCTACATTCTAAAGGCCCCATGAACCTCCCAAATAGTACCACCAGCTGGGAATCAGGTAATTAAATACATGAATTGACGGGGGACATTTTACATTTAAGCCATCATAGCTGGCAAGCATTAGGACCTGAGCTCAATCCCTAAAACCTATATAAAATGCCAGGTGTAGAGATGTACACTTTGGATCCCAGTGCTGGGAAGGTACGCCTACCTCATGGTCCAGCCTGTCTAGCCTGAACAGTAAGCTTCACGCTGATCAGAGGCCCTGTCTTCAAAAGGCATTCTCGAGGAATGATACCTAGGTTGGCCTTTGGACTCCTCACATGTGTACATATGTGCACATACAATCACACACGTACACCTATGAAATCATGCACATGTAAACAGAAACGCAAAAAAATTATGGAATCGCAAGGAGAGGTCACGCTTTGAATGCAGCACAATTCCACACACTGTGGCGTGGAACAAGGCTCTTGTCCTACCTGAGCCTCCATTTCTGCCAATGAAAAGTGGGGATAATGTGTTCATCTTTGCAGGTGGTGGCAAGGATTCGAGACAGTGGTGAGGGAACGCATGATGGATAATTCAGGGGAGCTGTTGTGATCATTGCCGTCATCATTATTATTTACGTATTTTCCAATCACATCACCAGACAGAGACAGAGCGAACTTGTTGAGGAGCTGTGCTATGGCTAATCAGGCATCATGACAGACATCCCCTCCATCCTCCCAGGAATAAACTGGTCTCACTTCAAACAATTGTTACAGTTAGAAGCCAATTGACTCCAGACAAAAGTATTGAGATAATCAGCATATTAAAGCCAACACTATAACCATATGTTAATTATGTAAATGATTCATTTTAATCAGCTAGAACCATGTAAAGAGTAACTAGGAATGCAAATGCGGGGAGTTATTAAAAACCTCATTATTATTCATCTTGGTTCCATGCGTGAACGTATCCATCCAAACAGATGAATTAATAGCGAGAGGAGAGATGAAAGTGCGGGAGGGAGAGTCCGTGGGACACACCATCTGTCTGCCTCTGCTTCTTGCTCAAGGCTGGAAGAGGGATATGGGAAGGGGGCTCCCTCCCTCCTGTTTCTGAAAGACTTGGTCCTCCCTGAATGCAGGAGGGATGGTGGTTTCTGCAGATGTGGGTATGTACTTTGTATACTTGTGGGTGGTGGGTGATATGGAGTTAGCAGACTATGGTTTAGATGGACAAGGTTCCCTGCTTCATGCTTGTGAGTGTGTGTTCACGTGTGTGCAGGTTCACATCTGTGCACAAGCATGAGAATACCAGATGACAACTCCAGGTGTCATTCCTCAGGCGAGCGTCCACCATTTTTAAGACATGATCTGTCACTGGCCTGGAACTCACCAATTAGGCTAGAGTGGCCAGTAAGCCCTGGGGATTCAGCTATCTTGACCTCCTCGGCTATTGGGATTAAAAGCATGTACCACCAGGCCTTGCTTTTGAAGTTTTTCATAGGAGTTTTTGAATTGAACTCAGGTCCTTATGCTTGCAAGGCAAACACTTTACAGACTGAGCTATCTCCCCAGCATGGCCCCCCATTCCTTCTAGAATGATGAAAGCCCTTCCTCCTTCTTCTTGTGTCTTCCAGCCACCACCACCATGCTATTTTCTTCCTCATCAGGACGGCATGTCAGCATTATATTATTATTGTCACATGATCATTATTCTGTTCTTATGTTGCTGTTTTTATTACCGAGAGCTTTATATGTGCAGCTGTCTTGTTAGTTATTTGCTGCAGTCTGAGTTCTTTTTGCTTTTTTTATTTTTTGACAGTTCTGCCTATGCAGCCCAGATGGCCTTGAATTCATGATTCTCATGCCCTGGGCTCCTGAGTGCTTAGAGTACAAGCAGACACACCTTGCCTCTCTCCCTTCATATGAGTCTTTGGGCAAGAAAACAAAGTGCTTAACACTCTATAGCTGGTACCTGGTGGAGGATGACTGCTAACCAGTGCTGCTCCTCTTGACATTATATGGTACCATGACTGGTGTTCATTTTGGAAAGAAGGAGAAAGTAGAGAATTTTGGGAAGATCTGTAATTTGCATTCTGAGTGGGCACCATGGATCTGGACAATACATAGACTTTTAATCCCCTCCCCCCAAATTTCCCAATGTAGTTTGCATGGTTGATTAAGTAAGATGAGATCATTCAGCCAGAGGAAACATGGCCAAGTCCTTGGGCACATTAGAACCCCATGGTTGAGATGGAATTTAGATCTAACCTCAACATGGAGAGTTTTGCTGAAGTCATATGGATAAAGAAGGTGTGTCGTCAACCTGAGAGTGCAGACCTGTGTTCCCAGCTAGTCACATGGGAGGCTGAGGCAGGAGGACTACAAATTTAAAGCCAGTCTTAGCTATATAACTGTGTAGTATAGGCTGGCCTTGAACTCTCTATATAGCCCAGGTTGGCCTCAAATTCACAATTCTCCTGCCTCGACCTACAGAGAATTGGCATTATAGGCATGTGACACCATGCCTGGCCTCTGGGCTCTCTGAATTAGAAAAAGAAAGAGAAAAAAAGAAAGATAATCTGATTAACTACTAGTCTCATCCCATAAAGACTGGAGGAAGACTTCTGGGACTCTAGAATTCACTTTCTTTGGCAGCCCCATCTGAGACTAAACCCCTATATTTCTCTTTTCTCTCCATCACCTCCATAAACTCTCTTACAACATATGCTGTAAATTTTTAAATTGAATTAAAATTAATGGTATTTTGACTCCTGCATGAAGCCTATAAGGGTATAACAATGATGTCAGTTTCCTGGTAATGCTTAAACTTTCCAAAAATAGGGCTTCTCAAGATGAATATCCAGGGGAAATATTATTGATGGAATGACAAAGGTAAGTCAAGAATTAGTTAGACCTCTCTCTCTCTCTCTCTCTCTCTCTCTCTCTCTCTCTCTCTCTCTCTCTCATACACACACACATACACACACACACACAGGAGAGGTTATGAAGTGGTGACTCCTGGGATATAGGCATGTTTAATTATGAGAGAAGAGAGGATAGAAAAGGAAGAAAGGGGAGAGGGGAGAGAGAGAAAAGAAAGAAGGAGCGAGATCATGAGGAATATTCTTGTTTTTAAAAATCTGCATGTTTTTATTTATTTATTTTGCAAGTAAGAGCCTTTAATAGCTGAGTCATCACTCCAGCTCTAGATTAAACTTTTTTTCATTTTTTAAAAATATATATTTATTGTCCATAATGAGTTACATTATTTAGTGGGCAAACCATGCGTTGTTATCCCGAATTCCCCAATTCCCCCCCTCCTCATCCCTGATCAGTTGTATATCCTCCTCTGTGGGCTGTCTGTATTAGTCCTTGTGCCAAGGGATCCTGTATATCTAAGTACTCATCCAGGTCTTCCTGGCCCAAGTGTGTTGTTACTGATGGGTGCCATGCCTCCGGACAGATTAAACTTTTAACAGGAGTAATTTCTTTATATATATATATAAAATTGTCCATAATGAGTTACATTATTTAGTGGGCAAAACAAGGACTGATCCAGATGGCCTATGGAGGAGGATATCCAGCTGATTGGGGATGGGGAGGAGGGGCATTGGGGAATGGGGGATAACAACTCCTTATTTGCCCACTAAAATCTACATGTTTTTAATCAGAGAACCTGGAAGAACAGATTGTGTACTGCTGAATGTGGACAAAGCTAAGAGGTCTGCTGTCTCCTTTGGGGAAGGAGAGATGGGACATGAGTTCTCTGTTTCTGCACCTTAACTGGAGCAGTTACATGGAGTGTGGAATGGTGTGAACATGTGGCTCTGGAGTGGGAAGAGATGGGGATCCAATCAGTTTGCAGGAGTTCTGGCTCTGCCATGGACCTAGGCAACACTTCCCATGTGGATGGGCTACACACAGAAGCCTGCTTCTCTTTCCTGAGAGTCATGTCCACATCTTCATTGCAAGCCGCTGAGGGATGAATCAGGCAGCCAAATGAGGATTTGTAAGAGAACGCAGCAAGGGATGAAGCTCAGTTGGGGGGGTGCTTGCCTAGCATGCATGCAGGTCTGTGTTTGATCCCCAGCACCGGCATAAACTAGGTGTGGTGGCAACACCTGTACTTCCATCACACGGGAGATGGTGGTGGGAAGATGAGAAGTTCAAGGTCATCCTTGGTTACATAAGACCCTGTCTCAAAAGGCGGAGGAGATACAAAAGGCAGAGGCGAAAGGGGAGAAAAAAGAGGGGAAAGAAGAGAGAGGAGAGGGATAGGAAGACAGACAGACAGACAGACTGGAGACAGCATTGCTGGAATGACAGACTTCTAACTGCTTTTGTAAAGCTCTTCTATAACAAGTCTTCTTCTGGACCAGCCCAGTGCTGAAACACACGGGCTGCAGGTCCTTTTCTCCAAGAGCAGATCCTGGATATACATCTGTTTGCTTTTGGCCTCATCGCTGACAAGAGTTAGGATGGGAATGAGGATTTTCGCCTAGGCCTACAACACCATCCAGGCAAGACGACCTCTGTCACCTCAGAAAATGTGTACACTACCAGGATTTTACATTCACCAACACCATACTAAGACTGGAAAGAGAGAGAGAGAGAGAGAGAGAGAGAGAGAGAGAGAGAGAGAGAGAGAGAGAGAGAGAGAGAGAGAGAGAGAGATCTAGCCAGAAAAACCCATCTGCCATTCACTTCACACTAGACTTCAATAACCTGACAAAAGTATAGTAAATCATTTTATGCCATTTTAAAAACAGTAAACACTGTCAACCTTAAGTGCTTTTGGGGGTGTAGCAGACATCCAGAAAGTTCTATTGGCCTTTCTTCTCCATGTTCTGATTCTACCATGTTTCTTTGGCTACTATCTCCTAATGTACTTTCAATAGAATGTTTTTTAAATTTTCTTTTCAATCTCTTTCTCTGTTTTTTTTTTTTTTTTTTCTGTGCTTACTCTGGAAGGTCATTGTAGCTACTAGTCTTTGGCACCATTTTAATAGGGCTGAGCTCAGGGCAGATATGACACATTCCTTCTAAGTGGAATTAAAAAAAAATCAATATCATTGGGAAAACCAAACAGTTTTCAATTCACTACAACAAATATATCAAATGGGACCTATGATGACAAGGATTGCCTCCTATCCCAACAGGGAGAGAGGACAGGGCCATATAAAGCTGTGTAGACATAGCTTGTCTGTTCTAGAAGTCTGGAGGCAGAGGGCTGGGCCCGATGATGGTTGAAGGCCCAAGACAGTTTAGCATTCTCATCACAAATGTCAAGGCCTACCTTCTCTGGAAATGTGCAGGCCTTGCTCCTCTCCAGGAGCAATCTGACAATATCTAAGTGATATCCTCTCACTTAGCTGGGAAAGAAAGTCAGGTATGCAAATATCCAGGCAATACTGGCACATGCCATGAAAGCAGATACCAACTGGGTGGCGACTGAGCTCCAAATAATCCCTGTTTCCCTGGGGAAGGCCTCAATACTCGGGTACAAGAGTCAGGGGCCCTGTCTGTGATAGATACACCCAGGCCACTGCTGATAGGTTCAATGTCAACCATGTGACGAATGCCAGGCCAATCAAAATGTCTCCAGGAGTTTTTAACAGGAAGCCAAAGAAAAGACTCAGCAGCACACACAGCAGCCAACTGTTTTTTTTCCCTGTGCAGGAAGTGAGATTGTGAACAGGAAGGTGCTATGGAAGAAGAGTCTTCAGGTTCCAGGCACGCTCCCTGTGTCTGATGATGTCAGATCTACGTGCCAGCACTTTGCACACACTGTTTTGACAGGTGATTACATCTTCATGGGTGGACTTCCTTGGGCCCTGCACTCTTGATACTGTGGGGGATGAATTCTCTTTTGTGGGAGCTTGTCCTATGGACATTGGGGAGCATTCTTGGCCCCTGCCCACTAGAAGCTAGGACCATTCCCCCTTCTAGTTGTAACAACCCAAAGTGTCTCCATCCACTGTCTAGCTTGCCCCGCACGGCAAGCTTATCACTGGGAAACATTTTGTGGTGTGCCTGTGTGGTCATGTGTGTGAGGATGGACACACCTGTACCACAACGTGCATATGGTCAGGGGACAACTCAGAATGCCAGTTCTCATCTTCCACCTTGTTTGAGATAGGGTCTCTCATTGTCATTGTAACTTCCAGGAAATCCTGTTTCCAAGTGGCACACTGGATTACAAGCACCCACACAGCATCTTTCTTTTACGTGGATTCTGAGGATCTAGCTTAAGTCCCCATGCTTCCAAGACACTCAGCCATGTCCCCAGCTGCTAAGGGAATGCTTATGCAATAATTCAACATTAATAACCAGCAAGTTTCCTTGGCCCTGCTTGGCTATAGTTCTGGTTTGGGGCAAGGATTGAGACCTTTCTAAAGGTGAGTTACAAACTAGGTTCTTCATCGAAATTTTTTTCTTGCTACAAAATATCTAGCCCAGTCCTTCCTGCATGTATCACCTTGTGGAATGTCTCATCAAGTGCTCTGGTTTTTGGTGACATTTATATCTCAGAAAGGTGTTATGGTTACAAAGAAGAGGAAAAAGTCCTACATATTCAATACACTGGCTGTAAAACTTGATTCATTATGAGACTACAGTGCGCATTTGATGGAAGGAAAGAAGGTGGATGTGTGTGTGTGTGTGTGTGTGTGTGTGTGTGTGTGTACATACAAAGACACATCAGTGTGTAGATAGATACAGGGAAAGACTTGAGGGAGGAAAAATAAGGAAAGACAGATATATCAATACATAGATGTGTAAATCTATAGGCAAATACATACATAGATAAACACACACATACATGGACATATAAGTATACAGAATGATCGATGTATAAATAAATACTTTTTTGTGTAGATAGGCAAATAGATACATATATACATGGATCAGAGACAGATACTTAGAGAAATATATTCATAAATATATAAATACAGATGGCAGATTGATAGTCACATAGGTAGATTCCCCTTCCAAGTTCATTCTAGCTGCGACTCCAAAGTATGGCCATTTGGCCTGTATGACATCGACAGGCTCACTTCGTAGAATCTGATGTACTTTTCCTAACAATATCTTAATACCCAGTGTGTTTATTTATTTATTTTCTGGTGCTAGGAATTGAATTAAGTGCATGCCAGGTAGTAGCTCTAACCAGTTAGCAACATCGCTACAAAATGCAGGAATGGTGGACTGGAACAGGACTTGGGAGTTGCAAATCTGGCTGGCTGCTGTTTGATTCCATCACTCATACAAAGACCAACTTGCTGTAGCTTCCTGTTCAAAAATATTTCCCCTCAAATGTCCTCTTTTCCTTGTGGCCAGATACCAGGAAAGCCATATGCCTCCTCCCACTGCTGCTGAGTGTCAACAATGAAAGACAGAAGCTGCTTTGGACTAGCTGACTCCTCCCTCCCACTCCACACAGATAATAAATAGCATGAGACAAGGTGGAGGAGGGGTTCTGGGCACTTATTTGCACTCCTGAAACCAAAAACCTACCCAGACTTCTATGAGAGAGTCATTAAATGCTCCATAAAATGTATTTGGCCTTGAGCAAAAAGGTTTTGTCCTCCAACAAAACAACTTAAAGGGGACCAGCAAAAGAGATCTGATGCCTTTAAGTTCCAGAATGTTAGTGGGCCCCACAAACTCACAGCGACCTTTCACCACCTGCTCGGCTTGCTGCCTTAAAAGTCATGTGACCCATTTTGTGCCAGGCAGTCTGCCCAGCTGAATGACCTAAAAGAGCCTGTGGTCTGTATTTTTTCACTAGCTCTGGGGGTGGCCAGTTACTAAGAATTTCATCTGGGCCAAACAATGGCTCTAAGGGCCTGTCATTTCATAGGCTAGGCTTGGTCATGGTACGGGATGAATTAGATTTGTTTTATGCCCCTCAGACTGAAAAAGACTAACACACAGGGCATCATATACCTGGTAGAATTGCTCAACACTGAGGGACACTTATGAAAGGATTTTCCTGTAACAGTGGGCCAAGAAGCCAGACCCCATGAAGTCAAGATCCAGGCTGACCACTGGCTGCTTTGATATTCAGCCTCTGCCAGAAATCTCCCCACAGTAAACTTAGAAGCCAAAAATACAGCTTTTAGAAGCAGAACCATCACCATTGACATGAACAAGCGATTTCCACTTTATGTCAGGGCTCAGGCTGGGTGACCCATAAAGCATCTTGCTGATGCCTTAGGGAAGTCTTAACTATTTATTTTTCACACATTAGGAAAGTAAGATTCAGAGAGGCTAACCGACTTGTCAAAGGTTACAGCATAGCTGAGTTGAGAAATAATTCTAGCCGAGTCTGTCACCCACTTGTGGATTCTTAGGTAATGTTCCATGTAGCATGTATGCACGCATAAACACACACAAACACACTTGCCTTCCAGTGTTGTCTGAAGGGCCTGTGTAGTGTTTGATGACTTTCATAAGCACAGCTAGTCCTCACTACACCCCCACTCTTTGCCAAGACCGGATCATGCATGGTGCAAACATATTTAAGAGGCCTGGGCTTGGAAGATGGCTCAGTGGGCAAAGTGCTTGCTGTGCCAGTGTGGGGACCTGAGTGTGTGTCTCTAGCACCCACTTGAAATGCCAGCTGGGTGTAGTGGTCCACCTGTAATCCCAGCACTCAGAAAGCAGACATAGATCCCCTGGGCAAGCTGGCTAGGTAAATTAGCCAACTCAGTGAGTTCTGGTTCAAGTGAGAGACCCCTTTCTCAATAAGTAATGTGGAGAGTACCAAGGAAGACACCTGACATCAACCTCCAGCCTCCACAGGCACAAACACACACACACACACACACACACACACACACACACACACACACACACCAAAAACATTATTCAGGAATCCTCTTCTGCATCCCACCTCCGTTTGGTGTGTGAAGGTGGATCCCATTTGTTTAGGTGCCTCTACTTAAATAGAAACTGGGCAGGTAGCATCTGCCCAGGAAATATTCTAGTCTTTGCCACCTGCCTCCCTCCGACTCACCTGGAGCAACCTACATTGCCTACCTTTCGAGGAGGAGGAAGAAGACAGCTTCAAGCAGAGGATAGGGTGGGCCTCTGTGAGGCATAGGTGACCATTCTTTCAGCTTTGGGGAAGAACCACTCCACAGTTCTTTGATGTCAAATGGTTGCAATCTTCCCCAAGAGTAAACATCTGCTTGATGCAAGCCTGCTCTAAGTGTATTCCAGAAGCCCCATGGCTGTTACAGGCAAGCCCAGCAAGAAGGAACTGTTACAAAATGTACAAGACACAAACAGGTCATTTGCACGTGGACACAAGCAAACCAGCCTCTCTGAATTCCTTTGCATGTGGGTCAGGAGCTGAGGCTTGGTGAGAGGGCTTCAAAGAGAGGAAGGAAGTAGGCTCTTTTTATGTTTTTCACATTCATATGTGTTGTGTGTTCATATGTGTGTGGCTGCATGTGGATGTGTACGTGTGCATTTGAAGACCACAATACAACCTCACTATCATTCTTTAGGTGCTGTGTTCACCTCCCTTGAGACAGAGTGTTTCACTGCCCTGAAATTCACTGAGAAACTAGCTAGCCAGCGAGCCCCAAGGATCCTCTTACCTCTGTCTCCCCAGTGCTGGTTGGTTTTGGGGTTCAAACTTAGGTCTTCATGCTTGTGAGGCAAACACTGGCTGAGGCATTTCCCCAACTTGGCAGATTCTTTTCTGTAGTGGGTGTGAGAATTTCATTGCCAAGGGACTATAAGGCCTCAGCAGACAAGAGAGTTCAGCACCATCCACTGAGGCACAAGGCCAGTTTCTCTGTGTCATTGGTCGTGAGTTGTTTTTCTAATGGTTGCCCTCAGAGGCTGGGAACTGAGCTTGCCCTTGGAATGGAGGCCAAGAAACACATGTCTAGTGAACGTGATTGGCTATGGATGTGGATAAAGTAAGGGACTGTAAATATACTCGGATTTCAAGGTGACCTGGGAAAACTCTCTGGGAAGCACAGCTGGAATGTTGACACCTAATGAATGGCACCATCTCAAAGAGAGAAATGTGAAGGGAACGGATTTGGCCAACGCTGGGAGGAAACAAAGGGATCCCTGAGTTGGACACTGGCAGCATGTCCTCAGCATTACCCAGAGACTTAACCATGAATCCTGAGGACATGGGCTTTCCAAATGACAAATGGATGGGCATTCTGCCTCACAGGAAGGGCTAACTCCTCTGGCCTTGCGGAGCCTACAGGGAAGCCCTTCAAAACCTCACTTCCCTGTGCACCAACTGTACTTGGATTTCATGAGTAGTTTGCTTTCCTGGGTTTTGTTTTTGTCATAAGAAGGTTGTGGCTAAGATGGGTGATGTGAGATTTTTTCCCCCCAGGGATACCGATAGGAAAGGTTCTCCCATTCTCACTACACACACACACACACACACACACACACACACACACACACACACACACACACATATTACTCACCCCAAGAAAGCTTAGTTATGATTTGATACACAGGCCAACTTATATGCACATACCATTCCTTCTCCTGCCGCTTCTGAGTTCTATCATATGCTATCATATGATATGACTGTCACCTTTCTAGCATGTAAGATAAGGCTTAGTTTTCCTTGGGAAAGCATGGAGGCTAATTAGAGAGCTACTTGCCCTTATTTATTAAATAACTTGGCCCAGGTTCATCTCCTTCTGCTATTCTGGTGTCTACAAAGGAGGCTGTACTGGCTGTGTCTTCTTTCCAAGGGTTATCAGCCCTCCCAGTACAGTTTGTCCATGCCCATTGTGATGACAACATATACATAATTTATTTTCTGAAGTGAGTTATGAAAGTTAATCAATAAGGAGTAGAAGTCTTGTAAATTATCCAGCTAAGATCAGCCTGTTAAATGTTCTACTTCTGGAAGGTTGGGTGGATTGAGGTCTCCCCTTGTACTATTTATTAGTCCACATGGAAGATAATGTGCTTCTCAAGGGGATGAAGGCAGGCCTTGCTATTAAGACAGAGACAGGAAAAATAAAAATGAAATGTGCTTTGCTACAACAGCAAATGCTGCAGCCATGATTGCTAAGACAAAAAAAAAA
>PVHP010019559.1:0-31991 GCA_004024765.1 Zapus hudsonius
AATAATAATAATAATAATAATAATAATAAAATAAAAAATTCAGACTACCAGCCCTGCCTATATATTGAGACTATCTCAAAAAAGAGAAAGAGAAACATTGCATTTAGAAAATCTTGATACTGTGACATTTTACATTTACAAAATTAAATTGGAGCTGGAGAGATAGCTTAGTGGTTAAGGCACATGCCTGCAAACCCTAAAGACATGAGTTCTATTCCTCAGTACCCATGTAAAGCTAGATGCACAAAGTGGCATATACATCTGGAGTTCCTTTGCAGCAGCCTTTGCAGAAGCTGGAGGCCTTCATGTGCCCAGACTCTGTCTCTCTTCTATCTCTCTACTTGCAAATAAGTAAATAAAATTTAAAAAAAAATTAAATTGAAGCTAGGTATAGAGGCTCATGGCTTTAATCCCAGCAAGTGGGAGGCTGTTAGAACTGCCATGAGTTCAAGACCAGCCTGGGCTAGAGTGAGACTCTGCCTCAAAAAAAAAAAAAAATTAAGCCAGGTGTGTTGGCACACACCTTTAATCCCAGCACTCGGGAGGCAGAGGTAGGAGGATCGCCATGAGTTCAAGGCCAGCCTGAGACTACATAGTGAATTCCAGGTCAGCCTGGACTAGAGCGAGACCCTACCTTGAAAAACAAAAAAACAAACAAACAAAAATAATTAACTGATATCAAAAAAAGAACAGTGTCATCATGGTACACTGTGTTTATATAGGGAAGCTATCAATAAAAGTTTTTTTTTTTAAAGAACAGTGTCATAAAGAATGAATATGCCACAGTATAGCAGGGTGAACCAAAATTGGAGACAGACCAGAAGTGCTGTTCCAAGATCTTCCAGAGGACCAGTGACTCTCAGACCTATCTTACCTGGATTTCCAGAAGATTCCTTTTCATCACCACTGTTATGGCTTAAAAATCTCACTGTAAATCTCTGTGTCATTATTCCTAGAAATGAATCAGAGTAAATATATGATACATACCATTTCACTGAGGAAAAAATTTATTCCCCATGAACTAGGCATGGTGGCACAAGCTCGTCATCCCAGCACTCAGGAGGTCAGAGGTTGGCGTCAGGTGTCTTTCTGGAATGCGCTCCACTTTATTTACTCTCTTACTCTAACCCAGAGCTCAGATTCCGCTATTCTAGCTAGCCAGCCCCAGGCATCTATCTCTGCAGGCTGCAATGCCAGCCCAGCACTTAAATGAGTTCTAAGGATCTGAACTCAGGTCTTCACACTTTATCCACTGAGCCTCCCCAGCCCAAAAATTACTTTTTGTTTGTTTGTTTTTTTGAGGTAGGGCCTCACTCCACCCCAGGCTGATCTGGAATTTGCTATATAGTCTCAGGGTGGCCTCAAACTCCCAAGTGCTGGTATTTAAGGCGTGCTCCACCACGCCCGAAACAAAAGTTACATTTTGATGTACAAAACATACTGTCCCTGTTTAAATTACAAACATGTATAATAAACAAATCTGGCTTCATTTTGTATGCTCTAATTATAATCTTTGAGAAAGAAAACATGCTGAAAGCATTTTCATCAACCACACCAGTTACCTTTCTGGTGAGCACTGACTTTGGCCCTAATAATTTTGACATTTACGTCAATGATTGTATTGTTATGCCATCGGAAAAGATAATGTTCTTCTAAATTCACATTTCTGGGGGTGGATCCAATGCTTGGCAGTGTCTCTGAAAAGACAAAAATATTTTCATAAATTAAAGCCCCCTCCAGATACAAGCTGTTCTGGGTGGGTCCCCCAAGGCCATCATCTCCAGCCTGTCCATCCCTGGCTCCAAACCGAGCATGGTTACTGTTTCTTCTGTTCCCCAAATCAGAGTCAGCTAATCTTCTTTTCCACCAGTTTTCTTGAATATCATCTGTCCCTTTCCTTTGATTCCTGTATCACAGTCCCCAGCTCATAGCATGACCTGGAGGGAGGAGGTCAGGAGTGTGGGCTCAGGATGTGAGGCCTGTTGAACTGTTCCAAACTCTGGTACAGTAAGAAATGAGGTAGAGATTTACAGCTTACTGGTCCTTTCATTAAACACAAACCCTGCTAACATCTACCACACTCTACAGAACTCACCTGGCGGCATCACAGCTGCAATGTTTAATTATCACAGTTGGCAAGAGGGCTGGAGAGATGGCTCAGAGGATAAATCAATTGTGAGTTTCCAAGTTTGATGGACCCCCATGTAAAAAGCCCAAAGCCGTGATGGGTTTCTATAATCCTAGAACACTTGGCTCTGATGACAAGATGGAAGGCAGAGACAGGAGAGTGATATCCAGAGAAACCCTGCCTCAAAGGAGGTGGAAAGATGAAGACTGATCCAAAACCTTCCCTGTGTCCTCCACACATGCCCTGTGGTACACACCCCACACTCACACATATAAACATGCATGCACAAATAAAATGTTAAAAATATTTATTTAGTTGAGAGAGAGAGAGAGAAAGAGGCAGACTGAGAGAGAGAATGGGCACGTCAGAGCCTCCAGCCACTGCAAATGATCTCCAGATGCATGTGCCACCTTGTACATCTGGCTTTACGAGGATACTACTGGGGAAACAAGTTCAGGTCCTTCTGGTTTGCAGGTAAATGCCTTAACCACTAAGCCATCTCTCCAGCCCCAAATAAAATTTCTTTTAATGACAAGAACCAGAAATGCTATAGCCTCAGAAATGCCTTAAGTACATGATGCACATTTAGGAGAAGGCTTACAGAACCTGAGAACTGGAAGAAACACTACAGCCATGAAGGCTGGTGAAGGGGTGGTGGAGGTCAGAGACAGTGCAGGGCAGCAAGCCAGGGGGAACAAGAAACAGCATGCCTTGTCTCTAGAGTGTCACCCAACTCTGCTAAACATCTGTGGTGGTTGAATGTGAATGTGCGTCCCCCTAGACTCAGGTGTTTTATTAAGCTTGTAGCTTGGATCTCCAGCTGCCTGGCTGGAGGAGGTGTCACTGGGGGCAGAACTGAATTCCAGCCCAAAGTTGTAGGAAAGCAGTTTTGAGCCTGGGCAGGGGTCCCGCTTGCTGCAGGTTTGTGCCTGCTGCTTTTGGTGTTTACTAGCTGGAAATAGTTTTTTCTCTCTGCTTAGGTGTATGGAAGCAGCTTCTGCCACTTCTCCCTGTAACTTCTCCCTGGATCTGTAAGCTTGAAATAAAACCTTTCCTCCCATAAACTGTGTCTGGTTTAGATGTTCATCCAGCAATGTGAAACTGTCTATAACAACATCTCTTAATTCTTTTTTTAGTTTGCTTTTGTTTTTAAGACAGGGTCTCACTCTAGCCCAGGCTAACCTGGCACTCACTCTGTAGCCCAGTGTTGTAGCATTCAACCAAAAGCAAAAGCAGCTACTGTGGCAAAAGTTTTAATTTTGGCTCACAGTCCCGAGGAGGCTTCATGATGACAGAAAGCATGGCGTGAGTACAGGTTGAACATCACTTCTGCCACAGCAGGTGGGAAGCAGCAGCAGGAGAGTGAGCCAAGGTCTAGGAAGGGGGAGCTGGATATACGGTTCTTAAGCCTGCCCCCAACAACAAACATCTACCAGCAAGGTTCTACCTCCCAAATTATCATCATCTGGGGACCAAGCATTCCAAATACACGAGACTATAGGGACAAGGGATTCAAACCACCACATGCAGGCTGGACTTGAACTCACAATCACAATCTTCTTTTTATTTTATTTATTCATTTTTCAAGCAGATAGATACAGAGACAGAGACAGAGACAGAGAGAGCACAAGAGCCACCACCTTTTGGGTCTGGCTTATGTGGATACTGGGGAATTGAAGCAGGGGCCTTAGGCACTGGAGGCAAGTGCCTTAACCGCTGAGCCATCTCTCCAGCCCGAACTCACAATCTTCTGACCTCAGCTTCTGACTGCTATGATTAGAGGAGTGGGCACCATGCAAGGTTTGATCTCTGTCAAGTCTTAATAAAAAAGCACTTTACTCTGGGGTTAACCACAGTGGAAGGAAATGACACATAGAGCCAAGTACAGTGGCACATGCCTGTAAACCCAACACTCAGGAGGCTGCTAGTGAGATGCTATCTGGGGTAGGAGGAGGGACTCGGAAAGAAATGACACCTGTATTTCTGTAGAAATGACATGAAACTGTGACACTATTTGGGTGTGGTGGCACACACCTTTAATCCCAGCTCTCAGAAGGAGGAGGATCACAGTGAGTTTAATGCCACTTTAAGACTACACAGTGGGGCTGGAGAGATGGCTCAGCGGTTCAGGCACTTGCCTCCAGTGCCTAAGGCCCCCGGTTCAATTCCCCAGGACCCACATAAGCCAGACCCACAAGGTGGTGGCCCTGGTGCACTCTCTCTCTCTCTCTCTCTCTCTCTCTCTCTCTCTCTCTCTCTCTCTCTCTCTCTCTCTCTCTCTCTCTGTGAAAATGAATAATAATAAAAAAACAAAGACTACACAGTGAATTCCAGGTCAGCCTGGACTAAAGTGAGACCCTACCTCAACAAAAAATTGTAACACTATAAATACCTGTATTGGTGATGAACTTGTTAAGGTCAGTTGCTTCCTCATAGATTATTGTTGGTGTGACTATGCCTGAAAAGATAAAGAAATTAACTTCCACAATCACCTTCACTTCATACTCAAAGGAAGGCTCATTAAAATGTGGGAACTTCGTCTGCCCTGGGAGCCATGTTACCTTTTTCTCTCTGCATCAATGTATTCATTTATTAATGAGAGAGAGATAGAAAGAAAGAGAGAGAGAGAGAATGAATGAGCACACCAGGTTCTCTAGCTACTTCAAAAAATTTCCAGATTCATATGCCACCTTGAGCATCTGGCTTTATGTGAATAGTGGGGAATCAAACCCAGATACTTAGCCGGGCGTGGTGGTGCACACCTTTAATCCCAGGACTCGGGAGGCAGACGTAGGAGGCTCACCATGAGTTCGAGGCCACCCTGAGACTACATAGTGAATTCCAGGTCAGCCTGGGCTAGAGTGAGATCCTACCTCAAAAAAAACAAACAAACAAAAAACCAGATCCTTAATCTTTGCAAGCAAGTGCCTTAACCACCAAGCCATCTCTCCAGCCCTTCTCTATGCATCTACTTCCAACTGGAGGAGTGCAAGAGTCAACACCAACATCTGCTGAGCAGCAGGGTGGGTTGTAAAAGGAAACAGCCACTCTGCAAAACAGTTAGGTTGTCCCTCAAAATGTCACATAACTGCACAGCACAGCAATTCCATTCCTAGGAATATGATCAAGGGAGACAAAAGGGAAACAAAAACACATTCACTCAAAAACTTGTACCCAAGTGGTAACAAGCCAAGTGTCCATCAGCCAACAAATGGATAAGGAACATGAGTCATAGCCACATTCGAAATACAACTGGGCCCTACAAAGAAATAAAGCGCTGACTCATGCCACGTTAAGCTGATTCAGTAGCTGTGACATACATTCACATGAGATCACTGCATCTCTTACACATGCTTCTGTCCTTTCTCTGAACAAATGCAACATACCTCCCATGGCATGGTTCTTTATCTTCTCCTGGAGGATGCCATCTCGTTCCCAGTACAGGTGCAGAGCAGTCGTGCACTGGATATCAAGATTCTGAAGGAATGCCACTGGCGCATTCTGTAGACACTGCCCAGCCAGTGACACCTGAGGCCAACAGAGACAAATAACCAATCAGAGTTTCTGAAAAAAAAATTTTTCTGCTAGATGTGATGGCTCATGGAATCCTAACACTTGGGAAGATAAGGTCAAGGCCAGTGTGGGTTCAATGCCAGCCTGGGCTACAGTGTGAGATCCAACCTCAAAACCATGCCCTTAGCCAGGCGTGGTGGCGCACGCCTTTAATCCCAGCACTCGGGAGGCAGAGGTAGGAGGACTGCCGTGAGTTCAAGGCCACCCTGAGACTCCAGAGTGAATTCCAGGTCAGCCTGAACTAGAGCGGGACCCTACCTCGAAAAACAAAAAACAAAAAACAAACAAACAAACAAACAAAAACCATGTCCTTCCCCACTGGAAAAAAAAATACTGCTCTTTCTGCTGCTCAGTCCTACTGTTGGATAACAGTTAATAATACCTTACTGACAAGGTGACCATCTTTAGGGAAATGCCCAAGTGATTTGCTAAGCTAAGACCAGGAAGCTACCAGTCATGGTTAAGTGATATCTAATAAAAACATCAGTCCCCTACCTCAGTCTACATGCTATGCAAAAACATGACAATATTCATCTTTATTTTCTCCCTCGTCTTAACCCAACTCTGGGACGGTCAGGAAGTTCCAGTGATGAACACCAGGAAAGTTGTGAGTTCTAACACTGAGCTTCACTAAAAATACGTTTATAGGATTAATAATAAATTTTATTATATAAAAATTATAATAAACCTCTCGCTCTAAAATATTTTTTAAAAACAATAACTGTTTAATGTTCCATGTTTTCGTCCCACAAATTCTTCTAATGATGTTCAACTTGAAAAAAATATTTCCTATAAAACTTAGTCTACATTTCAAAATTCTGTGATGCTAAATAAAATCACTTTTTTTTTTTTTTTTTGAGATAGGGTCTCACTGTAGCTCAAGCTGACCTGGAATTCACTATGTAGTCTCAGACTGGATTTGAACTCACAGTGATCCTCCTACCTCTGCCTCCCAAGTACTGTGATTAAAGGCATGCACCATCATACCCAGCTCTAAAATCACTTTTATAGCTTATTAAAAATCAGCAGGACTTGGGGCTGGAGAGATGGTTAAGTGGTTAAGGCATTTGCCTGCAAAGCCTAATGACCCAGGTTTGATTCCCCAGTACCCATGTAAGGCCAGATGCACAAAATTGTGTGTGCATCTGGAGTTTGTAGTGGCTGGCAGCCCTGGCCATTCTCTGTCTCTCTGCTTGCAAATAATAAAAGAAATTTTGAAAGAAAGAAATCAGTGGGACTGGAGGGGTAGAGCCAGTGGTCACTTGCCAAGCATGCACAGGGGCCTGGGTTCCAGCCCTAGCACCACCAAAAAAAAAGAAGAAGAAGAAGAAGAAGAAGAAAAGGGAACTGCCGAGTAAGCTAGCAGAAGTCATGGCTTCCCAAGACTTTATGGACCATCGTTTTTGGTTTTATTTTAAAATTTCATTCTGAGGTTTATCAAGGATATAGATTAATAGTGATTTTTCTTTTAAGCCAAAGTCCCTGGAAAATCCACAAGAGAAAAATAAGTAGCTTAGGGAGAGACTCAAGAAGTTAAGTATGGCACGTGAAAACTGAACCACTACCTGAGGGATCGTGAAATATGCCTTGGTGGTCAGGATGGGATCTCCTTGTTTGTAACCAACATCCGAGAAGTCTCTCAGATCCGGCTGTAGACACACATGGAAGGCAGGGTCTTGCCTGGCAGAGCTGTAAGTCCATAAGAAAGGGGCTGAAGAATATTTGTTGAGTCTGTATGTAACCGTGGTTCTATCCCCAGCATTGGAAAATTAAAAATTAAAAAAAGCTGGGCGTGGTGGCACACGCCTTCAATCCCAACACTCAGGAGGCAGAGGTAGGAGGATCGCCATGAGTTCAAGGCCACCTTGAGACTACATAGTGAATTCCAGGTCAGCCTGGGCTAGGGCGAGACCCTACCTCAAAAAACAAAACAAAACAAACAAAAAAACAAAAAAACTTTTTAAACCAGGCATGGTGGCTCACTCCTTTGATCCCAATACTTGGGAGGTCGAGGAAGAAGTATCACCATGAGTTCAAGACCAGCCTGGGCCATAGAACAATTTTCAGGTCAGCTTGGGCGATAGAGACCTTACCTCAAAAAAAGATAATAATAATGATAAGACGACTATCATTAACACTTTTAACTATTTACTACTGAAATACAATTTTCACCCTTAAATTTTTACTATTTATATATTTATTTAGGAGGGAGGCTGAGACAAGATCTCACACAGGTCAGGTTGGCTCTAACTTGCTATGCAGCCCAAGATGACCTCAAATTCCTGATCCTCCTGCCTCCACCTCTCAAGTGCCAGGATCACAAGTGTGACCACCAAGCCCAGCTCTTATTTATTTATTTTAGTTTTTTTGTTGTTGCTGGTTTTTGTTTTGTTTTGTTTTTCCACCACGCCTGGCTTTGTTTTTTTTTTTTTTTGAGGTAGGATCTCACTATAGCCCAGGCTTACCTGGAATTCATTATGTAGTTTCAGGGTGGCCTCAAACTCATGTCAATCCTCCTACTCTGCCCTCTGGGTTATGGGTGTGTGTCACCACACCTGATGCCTTTAATCCAACACTCAGAAGACAGAGGTAGGAGGATCCCCGTGAGTGCAAGGCCAGCCTGAGACTACATAGTGAATTCCAAGTCAGCCTGGGCTAGAGCAAGATCCTACCTCAAACCCCTCACCCCCAAAAAATAGTTGTAAGTTTTCAGTCACCTAGAACTGTAAAATACAGAAAGTTAAAAACCTCTATGGACCCAAAGCTCCTTCCTTTGTCCTTACAAGTCACTACTAACTTTTAACTTATCCACTAATTTCTCCTTCCTTTTTTTAAATTTGTGAGGCTATTTGTGTGTGTGTGCTGCATATGTAGAGGTCAAAGGTTGACACTGGATACCTTCCTTAAAGGTCTGTCACTGAACCTGGAGCTCACTACACTAGCCAGCCAGCTTACCCCAAGGGTTCTCCTATCTCAACCTCCAGAGCCCGGCATTACAGGCACAAGCTGCTATGCCCTGTGTAGGTTCTAGGACTCATGCTTGCACAACCAGCTTTCCACTAGCTGAGCCATCTCCCTAGACTCTCCCTCCTCATTTTCAACAATGCTCACTTCTTTAGGAAACATTAGGAAAGGTAGCCTTGCTGAATAAAACCTCAAATGGAATCCTTTAAGATGCTGAGATACATGTGACCCAGTCCAAGGGTGACCAGTACAGTACAGTACAGGTAACCAGGTGGCTCTGGGAAACAGGCCACTCTCCCTGGTGGCAGCAGGTACTCACATGACACCATGATGGAAATAACCCAGGAAGGGTGAGTTGATGGGAGACGACTGTACACACAGCAGGGGAAACCAATCAGGGACCTGGCCAGCAGATCCCCCTGCACAGAGCTGATGGAATAGAGGGTTCACATCTCCTCCAAAAACACCCGAGAAGCAGAACCGCTCAAACAGCACTCTCATCTCCGGTGAGCACTCCTTGAAAGCAGATTGAGAGACAGTGAGGACACACCACCCCTGCTGGGACACTGGTCATGGCTTCCAGCCCATGTGATGACACACTCTCTGGGGCCTGTATCATTTAAGTCAGTAGGCAATGAGCAAATACAATGTGCACCTCCTCCAAGGGCTTTGTGCCCCAAGAAGGGATCCTCACTTAATTCCCTGTGGAGGCTCTGCTCAGAAGCCTCGGGCCTTCAAGGGAGTCAGCTTATGTATAAGTGCCCACAAAGAACAGCATGGAAGCCAGGCATGGCAATCAGCTACTTGAGAGGCTGAGATTGAAGGAGAGCAAGTTCAAGGTCAGTTTGAGCTAATTAGTGAGATTTTCTCAAATATATAGCTTGGTGGTGAAGCACTTTCCTGGTGTGTACAAGTCCCTCAATTTAATTCCCAGAACCATAAAATTTATAAAGAAACAGAATAAAAATTGTGCAGAAAATGATAAGCTGAGGTTATAAGAAGATGCCATTTATACAGAAAATATATATGTTGTTTTGTGTTTTGCTTTAATTTAATTTAATTTTTTTTTGGCTTTTCCAGGTAGGGTCTCGCTTTATCTAGTCCAGGCTGACCTGGAATTCACTATGTAGTCTCAGGGTGGCCTTGAACTCAAGGCAATCCTCCCACCTCTGCGACCCAAGTACTGGGATTAAAGACGTGCGCCACCACACCTAGCTGTGTTTTGCTTTTTAAAATTAATTTTGTGTGTATGATGTGTGTGCACATGCATGCACACGTGTGGAGGTCAGAGGATGCTTCAAGGTTCTGTGTTCTACGCTCTTTGAAAGAAAACGAAATGACAAAGTACAAATGGACATCAGACTATCTGACCCACAGGCTTTGGATTCTCCTGGCTCTGCCTCCCACTGTCACAGGACATGCATGTGGGTACTGAGGAACTGAACCCTGGGTCAGCAGGTTTTGCTAGCAGTGGCTTTAACCACTGAGCCACAGCCCCAGGCCCTATTTTTATTCATTTATTTGTAAGATGAGAAAGAAAGAGAAAGAATGGGCCCAGAAGAGTCTCTTGACACTGCAAACAAATTCCAGATGCATGCACCACTTTGTGCATCTGCTTTACACGGGTACTTGGAATTGAACCTAGGCCATTAGGCTTTGCAAGCAAACACCTTTTACTGTTCAACTATCTCCTCAGCCACCTCCCATTGTGTGTGTGTATGTGTGTGTGTGTGTGTGTGTGTTTTGAGACAGGGTCTCACTCTGAAAATATCAAAATATCAGGCTGGCTTCAAAATTATGACAATCCTGCCTCAGCTTTCTGAGTGCTGCAATTACATGTGTGTACCACCACCTCTAGCCAATAGAGAGTGCCAGCAGTTAGTGCTATGACACAACTCCAAAGGAAGTTGGTAAAGAAGTAATTTACAGGCATGTACCACATGAGACTTAAGCCAGTGATATTCTGGGCAGACCAGAACTCTGGTCTGCCCAGGTCCTTTTTACAGAACTCTGATCTGCCCAGAATATCAGTGGTAGTCACATGAATGGACTAGTGACTTTACAGCCCTGAAAAACAGTGGTGCAGAAAGATCATCTGACATTGGTGTTCTGTCTCATCTTATATAGCTCAGACTGGCCTAGTACTTCTATAGCCAAAGATGACCTTGAACTCCTGAGCCTCCTGGCACATGCATCTAAAGTTCATTTGCAGGGGCAGAAGGCCCATTACTCACTGTGTCCATCTGATTCTCTATCTGTTTCTCTCTAAAATACATAAATAAATTTAAATAAATAAATAGAAGTTGAAGCCATAGAATTCTCTAGAAGCAAGCCCTGCTGCAATCACTTTCTCATCCTTGTCACTTCTCTGCCTTGGTCTGACCCCAACTCCACAGTCAGTCACTGTCTCGGATGCTTTTCTGGTCTTCGTCTCCCAATGAGGCTCTTGGACCAACAAGACCTGCATTAAATAAACTGTGTGCTTTTTCTCCTACTGAGCTCCTGTGAGTGAAGTTATGTCCCAAACCCAGCCAGGACTCTTAAGAGGGAGGAGATAGTCTGGTTGTGAGATGCAATGATAGCAATAAAGGAAGGAGAAGAGACTCTCAATTTCACATTTCTATGATGTGAATTGTCAAAATAATTATTGATATAAGGATTCTATTAGGGGCTGGAGGTAGCTTAGTGGGCAAAGCACTTGCCACATAAACATGAAGACCTGAGTTTGGATCCCCAGAACCCATGTAAAGCCAGATACCTTAGCACATGTGTGCTTATGGGTAGACAGTAGGTGGAAACGGGAGAATACCCCAGAAGCTTGAGGGCCAGCCAGCCAGCCTGCCTGGTTACATAGCAGTAAACAATAAAATATCCTAACTTCAAACAAGGGAAAAAGTGGAAAGTGGGGACCAACACCTGTGGTTGTACTCTGACATCCACAGGCATTCGGTGACACACACAGAGCCATACCAAAAATACACATTTAAAAAAATTTTTTAAACTACATTTGTCAAGGTTACAAGCACCAGGCCAGCCAGGAAAAGATGTACATTTACATATATGTATCAATCTCAGTGGTCATCCATTAAGAAACTGTTGAGGAAGATCTGTGGGTATTCCTCCCATGCTAACAAGGAGCAAAGCTTTTGTGTTCAATAATCAGAAAGGACATACCTGGTCACAGCAACAGCGAATGTCACAGGCCCCTGCTGTTAAGTTGCAAGGACAAGATCCCAGGGGCTGATACACCTGGTCAGGAATGACAGTCATGTTCTCTGGAAGCACACACAGTGGAAGCTCTGGATGAGAAACAATCTTTTTTTTCTTCTTCTAGTTTTTCAAGGTAGGGTCTTGCTCTAGCCCAGGCTAACCTGGAATTCACTATGTAACCTCAGGGTGGCCTTAAACTCACTGCGATCCTGCCTCCCAAGTGGTTGTCAGTTTACCTTGAAAAAAACTAAACAAAACAAAAAAGTGCATGTCAGCTTGGTATGGTAACTCACAACTTTAATCCCTGTACTCAGAAGGCTAAGGTAGGAGGATCATGGTGAGTTCAAGGTCAGCCTGTGCTACAGGATGAGTTCCAAGTCAGACAGGGATAGTGGGAGACCCTGCCTCAAAAAGGAAAAAATAAAATGAAAATTTAAAACCCAAAACACCACATGACACATACTTATAATCAAATAGAAAATGCTTGATGTGAATATTTTCACAGATGTTACTTGCCTGATGCATTGTGGGTCAGAGAAGTGTTGGCATAAATCTCCACCTGAATGAGCAGATGTGCTAAGCAGGAAGAGTTGTGAGAGGCTGAAACCAGGAGAGTCTGCAGCACACACGGGGACTCTGAGAGGAAGGTGCTCCCTCGAGAGGAGCACCACTCTAGACCTCGCCTCCATCGCACTGTCACTTCCAGCATGTTCTGAAAGGAAAAACCCTGCTGAAGTTTTAAAGTGACTCTCGATAAGGGTCTATAATGGAATGAAAAATAGAAAACACACATCAGCCTTGGTCCTTTTTACAGAAAACAGTGTACAAAGACGACACTTCTCCCCTAAGCTTCTGCATGTGTATTCTAAGTATGCACGTGTGTGTGCACATGCAAATGCCATGTACACACACATGCAGAGGCCAAAGCAGAACCCTGGGTGTTATTTCCATGAGACAGTTTCTTACTGTATCTGGAACGCCTCATTTTTTAGGTGGGACAAGCTAACCAGTGAGCCCCAGCTATACCCCTGTCTCAGCCCCCTCAGGACTGGGGTTTCAGGCATGTTTGGCCACACCCAGCTTTTTATGTGGGTGCTGGGATCAAACACAGGTTCTCATGTTACATGGAAAGGGTTCTTAACCTTCTGAGCCATCTTCCCAGCCCTCAACCCCTAAACTTATAATTTTTGTTCCATTTGTGTGGGGTGTGTGTGTGTGTGTGTGTGTGTGTGTGGTGGTGGTGGTGGTGGTGGTGGTGGTGTTGCTGCTGCTGGGATGGAACCCAGGGCTTCATGCCAGCTAAGAAAATGCTTTACCACTGAGCTATATCCCCAGCCCGATTCCTAATCTCAAACATGAAAGCCAACAATTTATGGTTACCTAGAGAAAGCTAAACACAAGTCTGATACATGATTCACTCAATTTGTCTGGCACCTTTTTAAGTGCTTTTCTATGCTTGCTTTGATTTTTTTGTTGTTTGGTTTCAGACAGAATTTTACTATGTATAGTGGAGTGACCTTCAACTCATGAAAATAAATTCCCCTGCTGTGGAAGCGGTGGGATTGCAGACATGCACCACCACATCCAGCCCTAGTTTTGATATTTTCAAATAGGGTCTCAAAAGTAGCCCAGGTTGACTCCTGAAGTTGTGACCTAAATCACCATGCATAGGCCTATGAAGTTTTTATGAGCCTCAGCCCTATTTGATAATTTGACCAGAAGCTGATGGGCCTCTCCTCCTCAGAAAAAAAAAAACACAGATACAGAACTTCACATGAGCTGGGCCATGGTGGTGCATGCCTTTAATCCCAGCACTTGGGAGGCAGAGATAGAAGGGCTGCCATGAATTCGAGGCTACCCTGAGACTACAGAGTGTGTTCCATGTCAGCCTGGGGTACAGCAAGACCCTACATCAAAAAAATTTTTTTTTAACATACCTATTGGCTGGAGAGATGGCTCAACGGTTAAGGCACTTGCCTGAAAAGCGTAATGACCTGGGTTCGATGCCCCAGTACCCACAGAAAGCCAGATACATAAAGTGGTGCATCATCTGGAGTTTGTTTGCAGCAGCTAGAGGCCCTTGCAACAATCATTCTCTCTCTCTCTCTCTCTCTCTCTCTCCTCTCTTCCATCACTCTCTGCTTAAAAAAAATAAAGTAAAAACACCTAGTCTTGCACAGTGATGCACACCTATAATTCCAAGCTGAGGTAGGAGGATTGCCATGAGTTTGAGGCCAACCTGGCTATAGTGTTCCAGGTCAGCCTAGGCTAGTGTGAAGCCCTGCCTAAAAATAAACAAAAAACAAGCAAACAAATTTAAAGGGCAAGGGTGATGGCTCAGTGGTTAAAGACACTTGCTTGCAAAGCCCACACACCTAGGTTCAATCCCTCAGCATCCACATAATGCCACTTGTGGGCCAAAATTGTTAGCAGCAGCAAGAGACCCTGTTTCAGAGAAGGATGGAGCAAAAACACCTCTTCTGACATCTGTGTACACACGTACACACGCACACACACACACACACACACACACACACACACGGTACAGGTGCTACAGAGGTTTGGCCTCTGGTCTTACCACACCGGGGCTCACGGTCACATTCCAGTCTCCTGTGTCGTTGCCGACTACTCCACAGGTGGGAACTGGCAATACTCCTAAAGGGAGATGTTGAAACACAGGTGTGGGTGCCAGCAGCTAAGGGCTGCAGCTCGGCGGGTGCCAGCCGTCCCTCCCTCCTCCCCGCCAGCAGAGCCAGGCTCTTTACCCTCCTCGACCCGCAGCGGGACCAGGGACACGCTCACGTCCTCCGTGCCGCCGACCAGGGTCGCGGTGACCTCGGGACTAGACATCCGGACGGAAGGAGGGACGAAGGCTAGGAGAGGGGCGAGGAGCGAGGAGGGGTCAGCAGAGCCGGGGAGGCTCCGGGTCTGACCCGCCCCCTGCAGGCCCCCGGCCCGCCGTACACACCCAGGTCCCCCCGCAGCGTCCTCAGGACGCCCTGCAGGAGGAGGGCCCCCCACAGAAGACGGGGCGACGGCGGCGAGCCCATGCTCCAACCGCCCGCGTCCGCTCACAAGCCGGGGCAGGCCCGCCGGACAAAACGCGGCGACCGCCGCCCAGCAGCCGCCATCTTGCCAAGCGGGATCCCGGCACCATGGCAACCACCAATCAGCGAGCGGCGCGCCGTGATTGGCCCCTGCGAGCCCGCCCTGGCCCGGCCCCGCCCCCTCGCTCACTTCCTCCGCTGAGGGTTCCCAGCTGCTCTCGCGACCCCTCGCTGCCGGGAGGAGCGCGGGCGCAGATCCCACCGAAGCTCGGCCGGCCATCGGACCCTGGGTCAGTGTTCAAGAGGTTGGAGTGTGGACTTGGAGGTGGGGCAGCCTGGTCTGAGGTTTCACCTTCCCTCCATAGTCTCCTTTGGCAAGCCTTAAGCTTTCTAAGTCTCAGTTCCTTATCTATAAGGAGATGAGAACAGTCCCTCGGTCGCGGGATTGTGTGAGTTAAGGAACAGCCGGTGAGGTTAGACTATCGGTATTTAGTAAGCACTCAATTAATGCTCATTTTGTTGGCTATCAGAGGTGTGGTATGTCAGCTAGCTGAGTCTTCATAGGACATTAGGCAGCCAACAGCAACCACCAAATAAAAGACTTGCCAGGATGACTCATGATGTTCAGCTGTGTATGAGTTGATCAACAAATCACATTCTGAAAGAGAGGCAGAGAGGGACCCACTCTCCCTGGAGCACTGGAGTTTGGGGCATCCTTAGGACACTGGGGATATATTGTCACTGCGAATGTCCATGAAGACCCTTCATTGCAAGCACCCTCCGTTTTGCTTTGGTGGGTCTCACTGTAGCCCAAGCCACTATCAAACTGACAAAGCTCCTGCTACCTCAGCGTCCCAAGTGCTGGGGTTGCTGGCGTGAGATTCTGATGAGGCTAGGAGCAAGGTAGCCATCTCCTATAGGGAGTAGAGAGGGACTGGCCCAGGGAAACGTGATGCCACCTTGCCTACCCTGGCAGGACTAGAACTCCAATCTGATTCAGCCTCATCCAAGATGGCTGCGAGCAACAACCTCACCAACCCCCACCTCAGCAACAGCTTCCTGCTCCTTAGTTTCAAGGGCTTAGACCCTGAGGGCTGACCCTTCCTCAGTGTTCCTCTTGGTCCCTGTCACACACTTGAGGATGGTGATGCGGGCCATTCTGATTGGACACCTGACTCATATAACTGGACCTGGGCCACAAGTGAGCCCCTGTGTGGGGAGCCTCTCCATCTTCCCGAACCCCTTTCTTTTGGCTTGGGCACTTTCCTGCTTTGTTCTCCCTAGAATAAATCTCATAATTTACCCTTCTGCATTTTCGAGTCAGCTAACGTGGGAGTTCTAATATCCCACAAAACATCCCGCATTAATATACTGGCAGGCTAAGAATAACTCTAAATGCTTTTCTTTTAAGATGGTGGGGTAATTTGACTTCCTACTTGCCTCTGAATTTCCCCTGATGCTCCAGCTGCCTTGAATGAGGACAAGCAGCCTCTTGGAACACTCCAAAGTATCCACAGCTGCGGGTTACAGAACAACTCCAGAAGGCTGCTGGGACTGGTTCAGAACAGCTTGCTCGAATTTTCTTTTTTTCCATCACAAGCTTCAGTGAACTTAATTTTTTTAATGATTAGAGATTTTATTAAAGAGAAGAGAGTACAGAGAGCTCCTGCTCATGAGAAAGCAATGATCCTCTTGCTTCAGCCTGCCTGTGGCATGCTGGGATTACAGGCAAGTGCCACCATGATTCTGATAAGATATGAAATAACAAACACATACCTGTAGTCCCAGCCCAAAGGATAGTCAGTTTGAGGCCAGCCTAGGTACATAGTGAGAGCATGTCTTATAAGTATACATCTGAAGGATTAAGTAAACATGATATACAAAACAAACAGGAAGTAATTCAACCAAATATGAAATCTTAGATCATTATTATTATTTTGTTTTGTTTTTCTAGGTAGGGTCTCACTCTAGCCCAGGCTGACCTGGAATTCACTATGTAGTCTCAGGGTGGCCTCGAACTTATGGTGATCCTCCTACCTCTGTCTCCCGAGTGCTGGGATTAAAGGCGTGCACCACCACGCCTGGCTTGAAATCTTATTTTATTACATAAACAACACAGGCTGGAGAGATGGCTCAGTGGTTAAAGGCACTTGCTTGCAAAACCTGACAGCCCAGGGTTCAAATCCCCAGTACCCACATAAAGCCAGATGCACAAAGTGACATATGTGTCTGGAGTCAGTTTTCAGAGGCAAGAGGCCCTGGTGCACCATACTGTCCCTCCCTCTCTTTCTGCTTGCAAATAAGGCTGAATTGGGGCCAAACACAAAATCAGCAAAGAGGAAACCATGTTGGTTCTAGCAGAAGTATGACAGGATCATTCTTCTTGGCAAAGAAATTATTCAATGGCCAATAAAATGTTTTCAATGAAATGTAAAAAAAATAGCACCTACAAATAAAATGTGAGGGACTGGGGAGTTGGCTCAGCTTGCTTATAAAACCTACTGGCCCAGGTTCAATTCCACAGCACCCACGTAAAGCCAGATGCAAAAAGTAGTGCATGCATTTAGTTTATTTGCAGTGGCAAAAGACCCTGGCACCATTGTGCACACACATACAAATGAAAAATAAGGGCTGGAGAGATGGATTAGCACTTAAAGATACTTGTTTACAAAGCCTGATGGCTTGGGGTTCGATTCCCCAGTATTCATGTAAAATGGCACATGTATCTGCTATTCATTTGCATTGACAGGAGGCCCTGGCGTGCGCATTCTAATAATAAATAAAATGTGAATAGAAGTAAGCAAGCCTATAAATCATTTTCTTTTATCCTTTTGCTAATTTCTTATTTTTTTATTTTTATTTTTTGGTTTTTCAAGGTAGGGTCTCGCTCTAGTCCAGGCTGACCTGGAATTCACTATGTAGTCTCAGGGTGGCCTCGAACTTATGGTGATCCTCCTACCTCTGCCTCCCGAATGCTGGGATTAAAGGTGTGCGCCAACCACGCCCAGCTAATTTCTTATTTGTAATGAATTGCTCCCCGTTTTGCATGAAAATGTCAGTCTCTAGATATGATGTATGTTGTAATCAGATTTCTAGTTGCTATACAGAAAGAACCCAAGCAAAAGCAGCTTGTGGAGGAAAGGGTTTATTTGGTTTATGGACTCGAGGGGAGACTCCATCATGGCAGGGAAAATGGTGGCATGAGCAGAGGGGTGGACATCACCTCAACCACAGCACCACAAACAGCAGCAGGAAGGTGTGCCTAACAGTGGCAAGGGGAAGCTGGCTTATAACCCCCATAAGCTTGCCCCAACAACACAACTCCAGCGAGGTTGTAAAACCCAAACTGCCATCAGCTGGAGATCCATCACTCAGATCATTTGTTTGTGTGGGACACCTGGATCAAACCATGACAATGTATTTCTACGGAGAAGTTGGTTTATTTGTTGCATGTAGTTTTTTTGTTTTGTTTTTTCTTTTTTTGAGGTAGGGCCTTGCTGACCTGGAGTTCACTATGTAGTCTAAGGGTGGCCTCAAACTCACAGAGATCCATCCTCCTACCTCTGCCTCCTGAGTGCTGGGATTAAAGGTGTGCGCTTACACCCCCAGGCTTTGTAGTTCTTTTATTTAACACAGATTCTCATGCATCCCGAGCTAATGGCCAAAGATCAACTTGAAGTTCTGATCCTCCTGGCTTCACCTCCAGAGTGCTGGAATTATAGGTATATGCCACCATGCCCAGTCATGTAAAATGTTTCATACTTGCAGAGTGTATTTTGTTTTGTTTTTGTTTTTCGAGGTAGGGTCTTGCTCTAGTCCAGGCTGACCTGGAATTACTCTGTAGTCTCAGGCTGGCCTTGAACTCACGACAATCCTCCTACCTCTGCCTACCAAGTGATGGGATTAAAGGTGTGCACCACCATCTTTGTTAAAATCTTTGTAATTTGTTAACAAAATCACAATGTGGAATACACAACTTATCTGAAATTATTGAACCAGACACCAAATTATTTCAATAAGACTTCTGGGACAGTCTAAACTTAAATCTTTATATACAAAATTTTCTATACAGATAGCCTTTGCAAATGCACTTTGAAGATTTTTTTTTTTTTTTTTGAGTGGGGGGACAGCCAACCTAGAACTCTCTTTCCCAGGCTGGCCTCAAGCTCACGGCCATCTTTCAAACCCAGACTCCCCTGACTGTGCTGACAGTAAAGGCATGAACCACTACTGCCAGCTGCAAATACACTTTAAAAAGTTATTTTTATTTATTTGCAAGCAGAGAGATAGATACAGAGAGACTGAGAGAGTGTACAGGCACGCCAGGGCCTTCAGCCACTGCAAACAAATTTCAGATGCATGCACCACTTTGTACATCTGGCTTATGTGAGTACTGGGGAACTGAACCTGGGTCCTTAGGCACTGGGGCAAACACCTTAACTGCTTATCCATCTCTCTAGCACCCTTGCAAATACTTTTGACATTTTTTTTAATAGGGTCTCACTTTTTTTTTTTTTCGAGGTAGAGTCTTGCTCTCTAGTCCAGGCTGACTTGGAATTCATTATGTAGTCTCAGGGTGGCCTTGAACGTTCAAGGCAATCCTCCTACCACGCCCGGCTATAAGACACATTTTTGAAGGCCCATATGCTTGGTCACTAAGAAATCAAGCTAGACCAGAGCCAGAAACCTCCTCCCTGTTAACTAGCTGACAGAAAGCTGGAAAAAGCTATGGCTGCATGCAGCCCTATGGGAGAGATGTGCCAACTGGTGCAATAGTGGCACGTCTACTGTGGGGGAAACCAATTGCTCTCTAATTGGACTAGAGGCCTGGTACTGAAGACCTAGTCAAAAGCCTATGGTGGGGGAAGTCATTAGCCCTAGGGGAGTAACACCTGCTGTTGTCTGACTAAATACAATTATTATACCCACCAAACTGCCTTTTAAGCACTTTTTAAAAATGACCATACACATACAATGCTCTCACTCTTGTCTAGAGAAGCTTCTCTTTTGCAGATGGTGGTCACCAGTGGGATCGCTCAAAAGACACCACAGTGCTGAAAAGAAGTGACAATGTTCAGCTCTGGGACATCTCTATTACACTTCCCGAGACTCGGGGTCCATTGGGGAAGAGGTGGTGGAAAGACTGTAAGAGCCAAAGGAAGGGTAGGACTGCTTACAATGCAACTTCCAGACACAAAATGGCCTTGATAGTCATGACTTCACAGTGCCTGATAATAACCTACACATAATAGGAGGAAAAGATGATGACACCAAAACAAGAGACTAATTGAGAAGGGGAAGAGATATGAGGGTGGATGGGAAGGGAATCATAATGGTTTATGGTCTATAATTCTGGAAATTATCAATAAAAAGTGAAAAAAAATACCATTTCTTTTTTTAAAAGTCTTAATATTTTATTTATTCATTTTCAAGCAGAGAGAGAGAGAGAGAGAGAGAGAGAGAGAGAGAGAGAAAGAGAGAAAGAAAATGCACCAGGGCCACCACCTTGTGGGGTGTGGCTTATGTGGGTCCTGGGGAATTGAACCTGGGGCCTTAGGCACTGAAGGCAAGTGCCTTAAGTTAACTGAGCCATCTTCCCAGCCCAAAAAATATACCATTTCTTAAATTTTTACTATATTATGCTGTAACTTAAAAGAACTTTTAATGATTTTAAGGAAAAAATATCTAATATAAACATTTCATTTCAGGAAATATTTCAAGGAAAAATATTAAATAGAAAAATAAAAATTTTATTGTTGAAATGTGAATGTAGGAACATTTTTAGTATTCAATAGTTCTCTGATAATGTGTTTTACATTAAAAATGACAGGATGATATCTGATAACTTCAAGTCCATTTTCCCCAATAAATGCACTCACATCCCAGATGTTAGCTTTTACAAATTTTTTGTTTTTCTTTTTTTTTAAATTTTATTTATTCATTTTCAAGCAGAGAGAGAGAGAGAGAGAGAGAGAGAGAGAGAGAGAGAGAGAGAGCAAGCGCGCGCCAGCCAGGGCCACCACCTTGTGGCTTGAGTCCTGGGGAATTGAACCCAGGGCCTTAGGCACTGGAGGCAAGTGCCTTAACCACTGAGCCATCTCTCCAGCCCTTTGTTTTGTTTTTCAAGGCAGGGTCTCACTCAGGCCCAGACTGACTTGAAACTAAGTAACCCAGGCTGGCCTCCAACTCAGTGAGCCTGATAGCTCAGCCACTGAGTGCTAGGACTAAAGGCATGCATTACCATACCCAACCAAATAAGCTCTTTACTCCTATTTCTGGGTAGCTTTGGACTGCTTGTCTATTTAAGCTCAAACTTCATAGTTTTTTTCTTTTTCTTTTTCTTTTTTTTTTCTTTTTTTTGGGTAACAAACCATTATTTAGTCAACTCTGTAAACATACTGGCGTGACAGTATGGTCAGGTGAATTAATAACTGCTATTATCTGAAGGTAAGAATCTAGACAGTAAGGATCTGTGTACCTCTGAATATTGTTCAAAAACACTCATTCAAAGTCACATGTTCCTTTTTTTAATGAGACTGACATGAGCAACTCACAATGCATCTGCCTCAACCTCTCAAGGGCTGAAATTATAGTTGTGTGCTCCCACACCCAGCTAAGATGTTAGGACATCATAGTCCTTTGCTCCTAAGCTGGATTCAAATTCCACAGGCTGTACTTTCACAGGTGTGAAAACCTAAGCCCAGCCAAGACAGGCTGATGCTGACAGATGATTAAGGGTTGGCGCTATGGCTCAGTGGTAGCTTGTTGCCCAGCACACTTAAAGCCCTGGCTTCAACCTTAGCGCCACAAAACAAAGCAAAAGCTTATACAGTATAACATTGCTACTCGACACAAAACAAAAAGTCACAACGTTGTGCTTTCTTGCCCCTTCTAGACAAAACCAGTCAGAGGAGATTTTAGGATACACTACCAATTAATCCTCTGGAAGAGGGTGAAAATATTTTGATATAAGAAGCTCACTGTATTCAAGACTATTCTGCACATGTCTGCATTTTTTCCAGAGCATTCCCAGTAAAGAGTTTGCCATACAATGTCTCTACAGCTTTTTGAGATGAGAAAACACACACGTTATCATGTGGATACTTTCAGTTTCTTTTTCTTGGCCTTCAGTACAGGAGGAAGAGAGATCTTAAAGGCTGTCCTGAAATGACACAGAGAATTCTTCTCAGTGCTGGGAAATTTTTCAGGAGAAAGCCACCCACACAACCTCATGCCAAGATACTTACTCGCAGGTAGTACAGATGGGGCTGAAATTGCAGAATACTATTTTAAAAAAAAAAGGAGGAATGTTTTGAAAACATAACAGAGACTATTTTATGCCCCGGCATCCCACACACACATAGAAAAACTACACATGCACTTACTTGACAAACACACAGAGCAGACATAACCGATTTCAATGAGATTTCGATGACAGAAGCAAGCAGCTCTGTAGTCCACATGAATTGGGGGTGGGAGGATTAGCTGAGATCTCTGATCTTGATCAGGAAGGAAAACCCACTGTTACAAAAAAAAAAAAAAAAGGCAAGTAACTTTTAAATTGTGAGAAAGCATAGTCAGCAGATCTCATTAGGAGTTTCCTTCACCCACTGTTCTTTCTTGCTCTCTAGAGCTAGATTCTTGGACCCTACTGCTGAAGACACCACAGTCAGCTGAAAACTTCTTGCTGGCTAGCTTTTATAGTGGCGGAAGGTGCCATGCAGGTGCCTGGGGGAAAAAGTTATCAATACTCTTAACCAGCAGTGGATGCTACAAACTACACAACCAACAAACCAGGCAACATGTGCCCACTGGGGCAATGGTGCCATGATTATTATGGGGGTAGCCGGATTTGAGGCCTGCCCATGGGAGGGAATTCATGTCAGGCACTGAAAACCTAATCAAAAGCCTGTAGCTGGGAATGTCATACAGCCTCGGAAGTTACTATTGTTTGGCTAAGTGGATAGATATGCTTTGTTCATCAAATTGCCTTCTAAATATTGTGCTTATGGGGCCAGAGAGATGGCTTAGCAGTTAAAGGTACTTCTTGCAAAGCCTGCCGGCCCTGATTCAGTTCCCCAGCACCCATACAGAGCCAGCTGCACTAAGTGGCACATGCATATGGAGTTTGTTCGAAGCAGCAGGAGGCCCTGGCATGCCATTCTGTCTCTCTAATAAATAAATAGGGGCTGGAGATATGGTCTAGTGGTTAAAGGTGCTTGCTTGCTTTCAATTAAATAAACTTTTTTTTTTTTTTTTTGGTGTTTCGAGGTAGGGTCTTGCTCTAGTCCAGGCTGACCTGGAATTCACTATGTAGTCTCAGGGTGGCCTTGAACTCACAGCGATCCTCCTACCTCTGCCTCCCGAGTGCTGGGATTAAAGGCGTGCGCCACCATGCATGGCAATAAACAAATATCTTTAAAAAATATTTATATTTATGTCCATAGATGAACTACCTCATCTTTGGTCAGTGAAGCTTCTTTTATCAGTTGGTAATGACTGTTGGAGAAGACTCAAAACTCATCAAAGTGCTACAAAGAGGTGACTGCTGGTGCTTGGTGCTCAATGAGACATCTCTGTCACTCTCGCCAAGGCTCAGGGAACACTGCTAAAGAGGGACAAAAAGAATCTAAGAGCCAAAAGATGGGGAGAGTGTGCGTGCTATGGAACACGACCTTCCAGATATGACAAGGCCACTGCAGTCACGACCTCACAGCAACTGTCGCTACTGCACAAAGCTGGCACAATATTGGGCCCAACAACACCCTGTCACGGAGGGTGGAGGAGGACATCAGGCCCACACCCTTCCTGAGGAGCTATTGGCAGTTAAGGGTGTCTGGGGATTAGGGAGACATTTTCTTCAGTGCTGTAACCACCTGAAAGTTGCATGTGCTTTGGTAAATAATGCCCCACAAGTAATCCCAAGTGCTGGGATTAAAGCTGTTCACCACCATGCCTGGATTTGAACTTTTTTTAAAAAGAAAAAAAAATTTTCTCAAATCTACTTAGAAGCATATTATTTACTTCAGAGTCTTTCTTTTTTTCAGTGTGTATGAAGTGCATGTGTGTTTGCCTGTTCACATGTTCGTAAGCATGTGTGTACAGGTGCCCATGTCCACCAGTGTACATGTGTGTGAAGGCTAGAGGTTGACATCAGGTGTCTTACTTAATAATTCCCTACCATACTCTTTTTTTTCTTTAAGGTAGGGTCTGGCTCTAGCTCAGGCTGACCTAAAAATAACTATGCAGCCTCAGGCTAGCCTCAAACTCACAGTGATCTTCCTACACAGTGCCTGGGATTAAAGGTGTGTACCACCACACCAGGTTCTACCATACTCTTTTTGAGACAGGGTGTCTTTTTTTTTTTTTCCTGAGATAGGGTCTCGCTCTAGTCCAGGCTGACCTGGAATTCATTATGTAGTCTCAGGGTGGCCTTGAACTCACAGCAATCCTCCTACCTCTGCCTCCCAAGTGCTGGGATTAAAGGCATGTGCCACCACGCCCAGCTTGAGACAGGGTGTCTTACTGAACCCAGAGCTCACTGACTGGGCTGGTCAAGCCCCAGGGAGCCTCCTGCCTCTGCCTCTGCACATGGGTGCTGGATCGAGACGCAGGCCCTTGTGCTTGCACTCTACATGTTGAGCCCACTCTGTCACTGATTGCTGTTACACAGTCATGTGGCATCTCTGGGGGTCAGAGGCCCTGCCTGAATCCCACCCTGCTTGGCCTGGGAACCCAAAACCACCATTCACTCCTCTCTGATGACTACAACTTCACCTGCACCCTGTCATTCCTCGGGTGTTCCAGGCAGTGGGGGGCTGCCGCTGCTTTCTTACCAGTAAGTACTGCAGGAGAGAAGCCATCTGAGGTACCTTCAGATACAGGCCCCCTGTGATGTCACAAGCCTGCAAGATACACACCTCCTGAGTGCTGAAATCAAAGACACATGCCAACACACCTGAGAGAATATTGTCATTTTAACATACACTCCACAAAGAAACTATTAATTCCCATACCCACCAACACCGAGTGTTCTTTGAAACCAGTTACCTGCTGGAGGAGTCCTGAGTCGGAGTCTAAAACACAGGCATCAATCAAAATATTCTGAAAGAAACATTTTGAAATGTTACAGGAATGACCATGACTACCTCACACTGAGCACTTACTACATGCCAGACTCTAATTCTTTTGTTGCTGTTTTGTTTTTTGAAAAAGAGCCTCATTCTATATCCCAGGCTAGCCTCAAACTTGTAGCAGTACTGCCACTGCCAACTGAATGCTGAGATTAAAGGTGTGTGCAACCATTCTTGACTAGACCAGACCCTGTTTTTTTTGGGGGGGAGGGGTATTTTATTTTTGAGGTAGGGTCTTGCTCTAGCCCAGGCTAACCTGAAACTCATTCTGTAGTACTGGAATTAAAGATGTGTGCCACCATGCCGAGGAGTGCAACTACAGGTGATCAAGGCCTACCTTAACCCTCCCCAAAATAAAAATAAATAAAATGCATTAATCATGATTCACCTGACATTACAGTTGTTTGCTAAGATATTGAACATTTGTACACCTCACGCAAGTGAAAGGATGGAGAAACTGCCAGGCATGATGGTGATGCCTATCATCCTGGCTATTCAAGAGGCTGAGAAAGGAGAATGACAAGTTCAAGGCCAGCCTGGGCAATTTAGCAAGAACCTTTTTCAGAATAAATGAAAGTAAGCTGGGATATAGCACCGTGGTAGAATTTCCAAGCATGTGTGAAGCCCTGTGTGTTCAATCCCTAGTAACTAATACTACCCCCCCCCCAAAAAAAAATGGAGAAATTAAGGCAAGTTGATGCATCATACTGCCAAACCAAGGATTCTTAACTAGGGTTCAAGGGTGAGCTAAAAGGGGTACCCAAGTACCATGATACTCAGTATAAAATCAAGTTTGAGTGTATATTTATGTTGGGGACCTTACCTAGTCTCAAGAAGCCTAGGACCCAAAGAGACAGATGATTACTACCCGTGTGGGTTCTGAATTCTGAATGCCTCAACAGGACTCCTTAGCCAGAGTACCTCTGAGCAGGTCACCCAGGGAGAAGCCGATCCCTTCATGCTCAAACAAGGGCTCTTTACAAGGAAGCTCCCACTTCACCTGCTTCTGTGCCGCGAAGATGACATTCATAAAGTTCATGTATTGCAGTGCGCTGTCTTCTGCAGCTTTGATCACCTAAAAATCACAGCCCAGGACTCAATTAGCTGTCACACACCCTAGTGCCAGCCACCACCAGTATCACTTAGGCAGTCTGTCTTCCTGTTTACCATGATTAAATGATGCCTGCAGTGTAGAGATGGGAGCCCTCAAGAGAGCATTATGTGTGTATATGTACTTACACTCCCTTCACACACACAAGTGTGACAGGATGACACTCTCCCTAGTGTTCCACAGCCTGCTCTTTCACAGCACAATAAACAGCAGGAAAAAAAAGCTGTCAATGAAATAGAATTTAGGAGTGTGTAGCATAATGACTGGGATAAATTCTGAGAAGTGTATCATCAGGCGGTTCTGTTATTTGAACTTCAGATTGAACATGTACAAGAAGGACAGCCTCATACACAGCTCCGCCATAGGAGGCACATCTTGGATGCAGAACTGCCAACTGAAGTCTTTGTGGGGTGCAGACTGGATTTATCCTGCTTGTTGTTAACTTCAGAGATTTCTACTGTTTAGCCAAGTATCTGCAGAGTTCACTTAAATGGCTTCCAATTCTCAGGGTTGTTTTTGTTTTATTGTTGTTTTTGTTTTTTCTTTTTCCAAAGTAAGGTTTCACTCTAGTCCAGGCTGACCTGGCACTCACTCTATAGTTCCTGGTTGGTCTTGAAATCACAGCAATCCTCCTACCAATGCCTCTCAAGTGCTGGGATTAAAGGGGTGTGTCATCATGCCCAGCTTCCAATCCTCAGTTTTAAACGATTTTCAGGTACCTTTTGCACAATTCCAAAGACCGCCCAGAAAGAACTGGTGACTTCCAAAGAGCATATATGTTGAATTTTGACAGATTAAACTGCCTTCAGAAAAAAACTGACTCACATTACCCTCTCCTGAGCAATGCAGGAAGAACCAATCTCAGCCCTGCCAGCAAGCCTGGGAATCACCAAGTTCTATATTCGTGCTAAGCGTCAAGGAAATAATGAGAACCCATTATTCTCTGTCTCTTTGCTTTCTACTTGGGCTGAATGTTACAAGTGTAAGACATGACTATTCACGTTTCTTCTTTTGCAGATTGCTTACAGTTTCTACCTGATATTTATTTTTTTTAATTTTTACAATTTATTTTTGTTTTTCAAGGTAGGGTCTTGCTTTAGCTCAGGCTGACCTGGAATTCACTGTGGCCTCAAACTCACAGAGCTCCTCCCACCTCTGCCTCCTCAGTGTTAGGATTAAAGGCATGCACCACCACACCTGGCTTGTTCTTTTTTCTATAGCATAACTTTATTATTTTTAAAATTAATTTCTGGCAAACCAGGTATGGTGGTTCCACGCCTTTAACCTCAAGTGGGAGGATCCTTGGGAGTTTTGAAAGCAGTCTGGGCTGGAGAGATGGCTCAACAGTCAAGGCACCTGCCAGCAAAGCCTTACAGCCCAGTACCCACATAAAAGTGGATAGACACGGATGCATGCATCTGGAGTTCATTTGCAATGGCTAGAGGCCCTAGAGTGCCCATCTTTTAAATATTTATTTTCAAGCAGAGAAATACAGAGAGAGGGAGAGAGCACCAGGGCCACCACCATGTGGGTCTGGCATATGTGGGTACTAGGGAATTGAACCTGGGGCCTTAGGCACTGGAGGCAAGTGCCTTAACCGCTGAGCCATCTCTCCAGCCCCTAAATAAAATATTTTTAAAAATTAACTTATGACTGGAGATGAAGAAGGTCAGTGGTAGACCTCCTGCCTTAGAAAAGAACTTAGACCAGAGCCGGGCGTGATAGTGCACACCTTTAATCCCAGCACTCGGGAGGCAGAGGTAGGAGGATCACCATGAGCTCATGGCTACCCTGAGACTACATAGTGAATTCCAGGTCAGCCTGGAGCGAGACCCTACCTTGAAAAACCAAAAATAAAATAAAATAAAATAAAAATAAAAAAATACACCCATCACAACTCAGGGAACTGAGCAGAAGAGGGGGCAGAAAGATTGTGAGAGCCGTGGTGGGGGAGAATATCCAGAGGGAAGACACCCCTGAGTAACAACATACTAGGGCCAGGAGAACCAGGCTGACTACTAGGCTATCCATGATCCCCTGCCCCAAGGACTGATCCAGACGGCCCATGGAGAAGGATATCCAGCCGATTGGGGATGGGGAAGAGGGGTATTGGGGAACTGGGGATAACAACTCATCGTTTGCCCATTAAATAATGTAACTCATCATGGACAATTAAAAATAAATAAATAAAAATAAAAATAAATAAGAAAAGAACTTAGGCCAGGCATCATATTGCACACATTTAATCCCAGCACTCAGGAGGCAAAGGTAGGAAGATTGCTGTGAGTTCAAGGCTAGCCTGGTAGCCTGGGATAAAGCGAGACCTTACCTCAAAAAACCAAAAAAAGTACATCAGAAAAAAAACAAAACCCTGGACTTGATGCTTACCCCTAGTAAAAAAAATTTATAAAAAGCTTTTTTTATTCCCCACATTTTATTTATTTGCAAGCAGAGAGATAGAAGAGAAACAGAGAAGGGGCACCCCAGGGCTTCTAATCACTACAAACAAACTCCAGATACATGTGCCACTTTGTGCAACTGGCTTTATGTGGGTACTGGGGAAATTGAACCCAGATCCTTAGGCATTTCAGGCAAGGGCCTTAACTGCTGAACCATCTCTCTAGCCCTTCTTTTGGTTTTTTGAAGTAGTGTTTCACTCTAGCCCAGGCTGACCTGGGATTCACTAAGCAGTCTCAGGGTAGCCTTGAACTCACAGTGATCCTCCTACCTCTACCTCCCAAGTGCTGGAATTAAAGGCATGAGCCATCATTCCTAGCAAGAGCTTTTTTATTTCTTAAATATTGTGAGAATTCTGTATAAGGCAGGGATGCTAAGAATGCTTTTCTTTTTTTCTTTCTTTTTTCTTTAAATATTCAATTTCAAGCAGAGAGAAAGAGAGAGAGAGAGAGAGAGAGAGAGAGAGAGAGAGAGAGAGAGCACCAGGGCCACCACCTTGTGGGTCTGGCATATGTGGGTACTAGGGAATTGAACTTGGGGCCTTAGGCACTGGAGGCAAGTGCCTTAACCACTGTGCCATCTCACCAGCCCCTGAGAATGCTTTTCTGAATAACTTTTGTCATGTTTGGGGAGGAGATGGAGTGAGGCACTGGCTATCAAATCCAGGGCTTTCCATGTGCCAAGCAAGTAAGTAATCTACCAGTAAGCTCTGCCCATGCACTTACATCATATTTCAAGTTGTCTGTAGTTATATATAAACACAGTGGCCTTCCTTTATTCTTACCAGAATCCTTGACTTCATCTCCTGATTATCTATAAAGAGATAAAGACAGATTATAATTATATATAACAGTAAATAAATAGTACAGTCCACAGAGAGAAACACAAGTTCCTACCTTTAACTTCCTTCTGCACTCTATGGATATCTGAATTGTTTAGCATTAAGGAATATACAAATATTGTTTTATTTCACAAATATCAGTAGTACACAGAAAAAATATAACTTGAAACTTTAATGATTAAGCCTAGTCATTTACCACAACAAACGTGAGTGGAAATCAACTAGGTTCTGTATTCTGAGAATATGATCTTTGTCTTCATGACTAAAATGATCAATATCTGACTGTCTTACTATCACCATGTTCTAGATTTGAATACTGGGACCACATGTAAATGAATCAGCTAATCAAATGTGATAACAAATCTGACAACCACACAAAGGTGACCAGGAACCTGAATGAGAAGCCTAAGACCCAAGAGTCACATAGTTATTTCCAAAAAGTTAAACTATGCCCAGCTGAGAGAATGTGACACAAAGATGAAATCAAATGCTTAGAAAACCACCGTTACCCTGTGGCCCAGGCCAGGTCATCTGCTCACCTCTGCACAAGTGGCCACTCAGGAATTAAGCTGTAGGGTCAGGAGATAACTTTAAAAAATCAGTTCTTAGCTGGGCATGGTGATGCACACCTTTATTCCCAGCACTTTGAAGGCAGAGATAGGAGGATTGCTGTGAGTTCAAGGCCACCCTGAATACATACCGAATTCCAGGTCAGCCTGGGCTACAGAGAGACCCTACCTCAAAAAAACAGAATCAACAACAACAAATCGGTTCTTGAGCTGTAGCGTACCCTTTTGATCGCACCACTCCGGAGGCAGAGGTAGGAGGATCGCTGAGAGTTCAAGGCCAGCCTGAGACTACAATTCCAGGTCAGCCTGGGCTAGAGCGAGACCCTACCTCGAAAAACAAAAGCAAAATAAACCTGATAAAATGAAAGAAGAAAAAGAACAAGGCTGCACCTCACCGGGAAGCAGCACTTGCCACAAGCCTGAGAAAACATTCAAGAACCAGAGCTTTATCACCCTTCCCCACCACAAGGCTTTCCAGCTGCTCAGGCACACATTCCCAAACCCAGAGTAGCTACTGTGACTATCCACCACCTTCAGACACTCAGGCTGCACATGAGTGTCAGCAGACAAGGTCTACGAGAGGCCGAAAAGTAAACGTGCTGATGATGGCCTCTGAGCAGTCAAGCTCCAAGGATACAGCAAAGCGCTTTGGCGAGGGATCCTGCCAGCAGAGTCTCTGTGTGTTGGCCCTTTATGTCACCTGTGAAGAAGAAACAACATTAAATTAATTTAGTTCAATCCTAGCACTGCACTTAAGATGTAGAGGCAGGAGGCTCTTGAATTCTAGGTCAGCCTGGACTACATGAAAAGATTCTGTTTCAAAACAAAGAAAAATAAGGGGCTGGCTCAGCAGTCAAGACACTTGCCTGCAATGCCTCACAACCAGGGTTTGAGTCCCAAGTACTCATGTAAGCCAGATGCAAAGAGTGGTGCATGCATCTGGAGTTCACCTGTAGTAGCAAGAGACCTCGGTGTGCCCATTCTCTCTTTCTCTTCCTCCTCTTCCTTTTGTTCAAATAAATAGATAAGTGAATAACTATTTTTAAACGAGAACCAAAATAAATAAAGCAAAGAAAAAGAAAACTCCTTTGACACGCAATTATTTTTACTGAATTTATAGCTGTGTGCCCTCACTAAGGCAGAACAGTTTTCACCACCTGAGGTCAAAGGGGCCCATGGGAGGCACTCTCTGTACCTCCCAGTCCTGGGCAATACCAACCCAGTTCCGGTCTCTAGAGTTGCCCTCCAGGTGACTAATGCAAACCAACAGTGGGCACCAGGAAACCTGAAAGTTGGAAAGGGCAGTTCTGCTTGTTAACACGACAACTCTGGAGGCCGAGTGGGAGATGTGTAAGAGGGGACAGAGATGAGAGTGAGAAGACCAGAAGGAAACTGCTGGAATAATCTAGCAGTGCTCGCCCCAGGGGACATTTGGCAAAGTTTGAAGTCTTCAGTGGTCAGGACTGCAGAGCATCATGCTAGCGAAGGGTGAGGCCAGGGCTGGTGCTAAGGGTCCTACACCATGCTATTTCATGCCAGCAGTGTGAAGGATGACACAGAAGACAGTCAAGGGTCAGACTTTGGAGATACTTCTGAGGCTAAACTCTTAGGACCGTGCGGCTGATTAGATGGTGGATGTGAGAACAAAAAAAGAAAGTTTTGAACTTGGAAAATTAGGTGGATGGGGTGACAGACAGATGGAGAAATGGTGGTGTCACTGTAGGTGAATGTGAGACTTGGGACATGTTAGAGACTGAGGAACCCAGAAATGAAGATGTCTGTACTTAAACAAAGTCTGGTTTAAGTAGAGTCTGGGCAGTGCTGATACACATGTGATAAAAGCAAAACTAGGGCTGGAGAGATGGCTCAGCGGTTAAGGCACTTGCCTCCAGTGCCTAAGGCCCTGGGTTCAATTCCCCAGGACCCACATAAGCCAGACCCACAAGGTGGTGGCCCTG
>PVHP010019560.1:0-31709 GCA_004024765.1 Zapus hudsonius
AAGGGATGGAGGGAAGAATAAATTCTCTGTTATGTGAAGAACTATGTGTATGGGTGGGAAATGACTCTTAGTTTATGGAAGTATTTTTATTTATTTATTTTTGGTTTTTCGAGGTAGGGTCTCACTCTAGCCCTGGCTGACCTGGAATTCACTATGTAGTCTCAGGGTGGCCTTGAACTCACGGTGATCCTCCTACCTCTGCCTCCTGAGTGCTGGGATTGAAGGTGTGCTCCACCACGCTCGGCTGGAAGTATTTTTTAAAAATAATGTTTCATATTGCTTTCTTAAACTCATTTAAAACAGGCTACAATTAAAGAAAAACTACCTCTTACTGTGACAACATAGCATTTTCAATTGGGGCGAGGAGGTGGCTCAGCAATTAAAGGCACTTGTTTACAAAGCCTGATGTCTTGGGTTTGATTCCCCAGTACCCATGTAAAGCCAAATGCACAAAGTGATGCATGCATTTGGAGTTTCTTTGCAGTGGCAAGAGGCCCTGGTATACTTATCCTCCCTCCCTCCCTCCTCCTTCCTTCCTTTCTTCCTTCCTTCCTTCCTTCTCTCTCTCTCGCACACACACACAAATAAGTAAATAAATAACTCATTTTAAAAAATAAGATGGTTCAATGGTTAAAGGTACTTGCTTTCAATTATCAGTTTGTTGTATAACACTGAAAATGTCACTGACCTTCTTTTACAGGCTTACCTTACAGCTCCAGAGCCATTCCATACTGCTGGACACTGGGAACAATATGGCCATTCTTTTGAATCTAATCTATTATCAATAGCATCCTATGAAAGGAAAGAGTTTCAACACTATCAAGAAATTTCTATTTACTTTCACACAGGCCAAACTTATATTTACAATTAAAGACCATGAAAGATACATAAGTATTTACAAGATTAGCCTTTGAAACACACAAATCTTAACTTGCTTTAAACATTAATGTTATCATTTATTCACTCATAAAACCACTTTGTTCTACCAATCTACTCTTCCTCATTTGGAAGGTCCTTATAAGGGTCTTTGGTTCTCCAGGTATTAGGGGTTCCTAAATACCACCTGATGCCACTGCCATTCAGAACAGTGGCTCTAAAATAGGATATAGGCCCAGAGATACTGAAGATAAGTAACACAGTGAGGACATAAAGTTTTCCTTTCCAGTTTATTTATAAAAATCTTTTTTATCAGTGCTACATTTCATGATATATGTATAGATATAATGTATTTATAGACTTTATATTGTACTAGTAATGTATAAATTGTCAATGAACAGGTTCATGTTTCTTTTTTAAAAGTATTTGTTTAATAGAGAGAATGGGCATGTCAGGGCCTCTAGCCACTACAAATGAAGTTTGATATATGCACCATTTTGTGCATCTGGCTTTGTGTGGGTAGTGAGGAATCAAACTCGGACCAGTAGACTTACAAGTAAAAGGTTTTGCAAGCCTTTAACTCATGAGCCATCTCTCCAATCCCCATCCTTGTAGTATTTTTTTTTTCCTTTGAGGTAGGGTATCACTCTAGCCCAGGATGACCTGGAATTCACTATGTAGTCTCAGACTGGCCTCAAATTCACAACCATCCTCCTACCTTGGCCTCTCGAGTGCTGGGATTAAAGGCAGGCACCACCAGGCTGGAACCCATGCTCCTATTCTTAAATTTGTTATAATGGTCTTTTGGTGGTAGCATCTCACTCTAGCCCAGTCTCACAAACTCACAGCTATCCTCTTACTTCTGCCTCCCACGCGCTAGGATTAAAGGCATGCACCACCATGCCCAGCCATATTTATAATTAGGTTAGCAAAAACATTTGCTGGCCACTGCTTTATAGATGATATTACAAAAAATACTGAGAAGCAGGGCATAAGAAATACAAAGTGGTCAAAGAGGATTTTATTATGATTGTAAGAAAGAATCTCTCTTATTTCTTATCCACACACTTCCATGACAAGGGGTCTCTCCCTCAAGCTGGAGTTGCTACTGTTCAGTGACTCTCTGGTCTGACTCCCCTACCCCACTAGGGTTAGAAATGTGTGGGCATGCCCAGCTTTTTATGTGGGTTCTGGAGAGTTGAACTTGGTGGTCTCCACCAGAGACCCTCATGTGTAAACATTAAGTGCTCTTAGCCAAGAAGCCATCTCCCCAGCCTAGAAATCATGTTTTAAGGAAAACCATAAAAGCTTAAGACTATAATGATCCAAATGTGGAACTTCTGAATTTAATATGAAAATCCTTATTAATTATTAAAGAGTTTCAAAAAGTCAATTCTTATTTTTAAAATGCCAGTTAAGAAAATTATTCTGGGGCCAGACCAGAGAAATGGTTCAGTGGTTAAAGGCACTTGTTTGCAAAGCCTGATGGACTGAGTTCAAATCCCCAGTACCCACATAAAGTCAGATGCACAAAGTGGTGCATGCATCTGGAGCATGTTTGCAGTAGGAAGAGGCCCTGGTATGTTCAAACTTTCTCTGTTGTGTTAATAAATAAATGAATAATTTTTTAAAAAGAAAATTATGGCTGGCTGTGGTGGCATACACCTTTAATCCCAGCACTCGAGAGGCAGAGGTAGGAGGATCCATGTGAATTCCAGGTCAGAGTGAGAACCTACATAGGAAAAAAAAAAAAGAAAGAAAATTATTTCTGCAGAATCCTGTGGGAAAGGAAGAAAACTAGGTTGCAGGAAACAAAGTCCAAGTTCTTTAGAATTTTCAGGAACATTTAAGCACTGACAAATAATAGTAACACATTATACCAGATTAGCATCTGAACGGAAGTAGAATCTGGAGTTCTAATTAGTCAAAGGAAAGCTGGAATAAGTAATTATTTTATTCAGCCCATAAGGCAATTTAAAATTGGCTCACTTTAAGTCGGGCGTGGTAGTGAACACCTTTAATCCTAGTACTCGGGAGGCAGAGGTAGAAGGATTGCCATTAAGTTCAAGGCCACCCTGAGACTACACAGTGAATTCCAGGTCAGCTTGGACTAGAGTGAGACCCTACCTCAAACAACAACAACAACAACAAATAATAATAATAAAGTTAGCTCACTTTATAATTCCCATAATTAAATATTATTTTCTAAAAGCAAACAATACTAAAGGCACTATCCTTTAAAATTTTTTTATTTATTTACAAGCAGAGAGAAAGAGAGAGAGAGAAACTAGGCAAAATGACCCTAATTCCTTGGTATATATTCTAACGACTCTAGTCACTACTTTAGAGATACTTGCTCATCCATGTTTACTGCAGCTCTACTTACAATAGCTAGGAAATGGAACCAACCTAGATGTCCTTCAACTGATGAGTGGATAATGAAGATATGGTTCATTTATATAATGGAGTACTACTCAGTGGTAAAGTGAAATTTTGAAATCTGCAGGGAAATGGATGGATCTGGAAAGGATCATACTAAGTGAGGTAAGCCAGGTCCAGAAAGCCAAATGCCACATGTTCTCGCTCATATAATGGCACATCCAGTAACCACAGATTGTTACTAGGAAAACTTCATGCCAGGGATAGGATAACTTTCAATGAGTTGTTGGCCAGGGAGGTTCCTGAGGCCCCCAAAACATTACAGACCATTGCCAACGCTCTTGACTGCCCACCAGAATGAGACGGTAAGACCCTAATGCTAAAGACCATATATGCTTGGGCTGCAGGTCACAGAGAATCAAGCTAGAGTTGAGCTGAAAACCTCCTCCCTGTTAACCAGCCGAGAGAAAGCTGAAAAAAGCTATGCTGCATGCAGCCCTATAGAAGACAGAAGTCATCAACAGCGGTAAACAGAAGTGGACCTTGCAAGCCTTAAGATGGGCCAGCCAGGCCAAATGTGCCAACTGGTGCAATTGTGGCACATCTGTTATGGCGGAAACCAACCGCTCTCCAATTGGACTAGAGGCTCACTCCACAGGAGGAAATACATGCCTAGTACTGCAGACCTAGAAAAAAGCCTATGGCAGGGGAGGTCATGAGCTCTAGGGGAATAATGCCTGTTTTCTGGCTAAATGCATATATTATGCCCACCAAACTGTCTTATAAGCACTTAAAAATTATCATACCCATATAATAATGCTACTTTCACTCTTGTCTATAGAAGCTTCTCAGATGGTGGTGACCACTGGGATAATGCAAAAGACTCCATAGTGCTGAGAAGAAATGACAGTGGAGTGTTCAGCAATGAGACATCTCTATATCACACTTCCTGATGCTCAGGGTCTATTGCGGAAGAGGTGGCAGAAAGATTGTTAAGAGCCAAAGGAAGGATTGGACTATACAATGCAAACTTCCAGACACAAAATGGCCTTGATACTCATGACTTCACAGTGCCTGATAATACCTTCACATAATGAGAGGAAAAGATGATGCCATCGAAACCGAACAGAGACTAATTGAGAGGAGGAAGAGATAGATATGAGGGAGGGTGGGAAGGGAATCATAATGGCTAATGGTCTATAATTATGGAAGCTATCAATAAAAAGGTAAAAAATGAATTTCAGATGCATGTGCTGCTTTGTGCCTCTGGATTAACGTGGGTACTGGGGAATGGAACCTATGCTGTTAAGCTTTGCAAGCTAGCACCTAAACCACTGAGCCATCTTTCCAACCCCTACAGGAATTATTAATACAGCAAACAACAATGGGCTTTACATTTTAATCACAAGTACATTTTCTAATATTAGTACCTCTATGAATGTCATTTGGTGCCTTTCATTCAAATTAACCTAAGTGACGTGTGGTTAAAGGAATAGCAGTGTTTTACATGGAACACACACATCTGTGACCTTACTTTGACTTAATTAGACAGCAGTCAGTGTTTGGAGGTCTTGGAGACTCTTCCAGAAGCTTCTTCTCCCTTGACCACACACACAGACACACACACACACACACACCCATCTTTGATGCCCTTTCCAAGCACTGCAGACTCCTGCAGCATGCCTGAACTGATAAACTACTCAGCTACAGAAGGCACTAGGACAGAAAGAGAAGTGAACAATTCTTACCTCCATAATGTCTTTAATAAAAGGTGTCCATCGAGAAAGTTGAAAAGTTTCTTCTGCAGACCGATCTTTTCTCAGTGGTTTGACTTGCTGAGACTAATATAAAGAACAAAAACCCATTAATTTTATTCAGTAATCTAGTTTGCTATGTTTCTTAACAAAAATATTTCATCACTAGCTAATACTTCACTGCATTTGATGAGCAGAGACTGTGTCTCCTTGAAAAGTCACACTTGGTTGTTTGTGAGGCTCCTCTGGACAGTATTTTGTGTGTTAGCATTACACTGGTGAGAGCATCAGAAAATATTTTATTCAAATGGAATATTATAAAACTTTCTGGGAAGAGTGGGGCTCTCAACAGAGTCCTTCCAAGTTTGACTTTCAGACTTATTATTTATTAATTTTAGTGTTGGGGACTGAACCAAATGCCTCAAGCCCACTAGATAAGGAAGTGCTTTTCACTCAGGTGTATATATATACAGCCTGGGCCCAATTCTTAAAACAATTTATTATTATTATTAATTTATTTTGGTTTTTAAGGTAGGGTCTCACTTTAGCCCAGGCTGACCTGGAATTCACTATGTAGTCTCAGGGTGGCCTTGAAGTCATGGTGATCCTCCTACCTCTGCCTCCCGAGTGCTGGGATTAAATGCATGCGCCACCATGCCCGGCTCAATTATTATTTTTTATATTATGTAAAGGCTTAACTATGTAACTAAAATATCACAATTATTACAAATGAATCATAAAGAGAAATGTGTAGTAGCAAATTATAAAAGCCAAAAAATGACAAATTCACTAAAAAAGCTTATTTGCCCAAATTAACCATAATATGGAAGAGAGAAGAAATAAAAATATTAATTTCTTCCATAATAACCAAAATATACAGCATGAAATTAAGACTTTCCACAAGGTCTTCTACATACAAAAGCAGCTAATGCAAACATACCCATGCCATATGTATGCAAACAGTGTAATTCCTTACTTGGGGTACAATGGGAACACCCAGGTAGCTCCAGTTTCGAATCATATCACTCTCGTTTTCTATTTTGACATTCTGGATCAGCCTGTCCAAATTTTCTTCTGTGGTTCCTTAGAAAAGTAAAAACATACCTGCAAAGTCATATAGCTGCTCCTGCAACCAAGTCTAGGTTTTAAGTAGTACAAGTCCTAGAACTTTAACAAAAGCGAACAATCTAGTCATACTCCATTCTAGTCACCTCATTTCCTATTTTCCTCATGTTTACCTTAACCAGTGTCTTTGTGTTTTTGAAGACTCCTTTATGGTCAATAACAAACCACTTTGTAAACGTTGATTTTATGGGCTGGAGAAATGGCTCAGCAGTTAAAGGCACTTGGTTGCAAAGCCTGAAAGCCTGATGGTTCAGGTTTGATTCCAGTACACATGTAAAGCCACTTGTACAAGGTGGCACATGCATCGGGAGAGTGTCTGCAGTGACAGGAGGCCTTGGCACACCCATATTCATTCTCTTTCTGTCTGCCTCTTTCTCGCTATCAAATAATATCAAAAACTTTATTTTAGAGCTGAGTATTTTAACGTATTTATAAGAATAAATAAAATTTCTATTACTGGAGCCCCCTCCTCCAGGAGAAGTCTGTGACCTCTCTGCTTCCTTTCTTACTGTAAAATAAACTTTTCTCTTTAAAAAAAAAAAAAAAAAAAAAAGAGCCTGGCATGGTGGTTCATGCTTTTCATCATTGAGATAGTCAGAGGTAGGAAGATCCCTGTGAGTTCAAGGCCAGCCTGGGCTACAGTGCAATAAAACAAAGAATAAGGTTAAAAAACCACCCTCCATTACCATTCATACTGAAGATGTAAAGTAGGATTGCTCTTATTTTATCACAATTGTCATGGTTTTTGCTGAGGAGAACTGGAAGGAGCACGCGCATAGCGTCCTTCACCTTCTGTCCTTCTGCATCGGTTCCAAGTGCCAGGTCCTGGGTAAGAATAAAGCAAGACAGTAGTCTACTTGCTTGTTCAAGTATCTCTTATTATTATTTTTAATTTGCAAGCAGAGAGAGAACGACAGGGAAGGAATGGGTGTGCCAGAGCTTCCTGCCACTGCAAATGGACTTCAGATGCATGTGCCACTTTGTGCATCTGGCTTTAAGTGGGTACTAGAGAATTGAACCTGGACCAGCAGGCTTTGCAAGCAAGTGCCTTTAACCCCCATCTCTCTAGTCCCGAAAGTATCTATTATTAAACTGCCAAATTTTAATGGAATACTGATGACATTTCACACACAAAAAAATGTGAATGTCACTTCCAAGCAATTTATTGTACTAAACACGAAAGGTGAAAAAAGTAGATCAGAGAGCAAGTTGGTCATTAACTTCATCCTATGCTACCAAATATGGCAGCCACTAGCAGTATGGCTACTGAGCACTTACAGCGAGGTCAAGATGGAGTAAGATGTGCTCTGGGAACAAAAAAAACAAACCAATTTTGAATATTTGGTGTAAAAGAACTTAAAATACCTCAATTTTTTTTTAAGGAAGGGTCTCACTCTAGCCCAGGCTGACCTAAAACTCATTCTGCAACCCTAGGCTAGCCTCAAACTCACAGCAATCCTCCTATCTCAGCCTCCCAAATGCTGGGATTAAAGGTGTGTGCCACTATGCCTGGCAGACTGTACTTCTTTTGATCTCTGTAATGTGGCTACTATAATATTCAATATTACATGCAACTTTCCTTTAGTTTCTGTTAGGTGATGATCTAAATGACTCAGGTTTTATACAAAACACTTCTTAAGACAAGTAAAGTGTGCTGTGCAGTGTTCTGTAGGATGATACATTCAGTGCTGCAGCCCCTGAGAAAGCCCTGGAAGAATGCTACAAAAACTTAAATCACTCCTTGGAACTACTTGTTAATGTTGGGGTGTTGTGGTATGGGCCTGGAATGTCCCCCAAGGCCCATATGATAAGTAAGGCTATGTTCCCAGCTTTGTGCACCTGGGAGGTAGGGAAAAGTAAGAGGCAGGGTGTAGCAAGAGGTAGTCTCCTCTTTGGGGGCACATGCCTGCCACTGAAGAGGAAAAGGAACCTCTGACCCTTCCTCATTCTCTTTCAGTTTTGCTTGGCCATAAAAATGTGCTCAACATCAAAAGCAAGCAACCAAAACTGTGAACCAAAACAAATCTTTTTACCTCATAAACTGATCATCAGAAGTATCTGTTACAAACTGGGCGTGGTGTCGCACACCTTTAATCCCAGCACTCCAGAAGCAGAGGTAGGAGGATTGAGTTCAAGGTCACCCTGAGACTAAACAGTGAATTCCAGGTCAGCCTGGGCTAGAGCAAGACCCTACCTCGAAAACCCAAAAAAAGAAATTAAAAAAAAAAAGAAGTAGTATCTGTAACAGTAATATTAGCAAAGTGAGGAATCATGTATTTAGTCTAATCTAGGTGGGTCCCCTTCTAAGGATCCATGATTTTGTGAAATAAACTTACAATGTTCACTTGCAAATTTACAGTAAACACAGGTAATGCTGACTTTGCACCTACCTGTTCAGTTTTGCAGAGCTTTTCAATATTAAGCTTGAACTTATTCATGCAATCTTCTGCTAAGTTAAGATGGATGACTTGCTGAAAAACAGAAGACAGTGATCATTCACAGCAGTTTCATTTCATTTTGTCAGCCTTGTAGTATTAAGGAAAGTACAGGCCTAGGTGAAAGACGATAACATAATAAAGGAAGTGAGAACTAATGTGATTGATAGAGGGTGATTAACAGACAGTGGAAACAGAACCTCAGGGATACATCTGTGTTGTTTGTAGCGATAAAAATGAGGTAAAGAAAAAAACAGTCAAGCCCTGATGACTAGCAACAAATGGTTTCATTTATGTTACTGGTTCTGAACTAGATTATAACTTGATAAAAATGAAAAAAAGATAGTGATTTCAAGGATAGCTGAGCTGCGCATAGTTGCTCAAACCTGTAATCCCAGCACATGGGAGGCTAAGGTAGGAGGATCACTGTGTAATCAAGGCTAGCCTGGGCTAACAGAGTTGAGTTTTCCAAGTTAACCTGGGCTCTGGTGAGATCCTTCTTCAAACCTCCCCCACTTCCCACAGTGAGAAAGGGAATAAGGAGGTAGAAGGAAGGAAGGGAGTGAGGGAGGATATTTGGTTTACCTTGTCATACACCTTAAATGCTGAAATCTACTTTGTAACTGTTATCTAAAGAAGGACAGGGCCAGGCGTGGTGGCACACACCTTTAATCCCAGCACTCGGGAGGCAGACTTAGGAGGATTGCCCGTGAGTTCAAGGCCACCCTGAGACTACATAGTGAATTCCAGGTCAGCCTGGACTAGAGTAGGACCCTACCTCGAAAAACCAAAAAAAAAAAAAAAAAAAAAAAAAAAAAAAAAGAAGCACAGTTTTGGGTCTGTGGAGATGACTCAGTGGTTAAGAACACTTCCTGTACGAGGGTCTAAGTAGGCTTGAGAGAGCCAGGACACAAACAGCTGGGCACAGCCACACATGTCTATAACCTCAAGCCTGTGGGAGAGTAACCTGAGAATTGCTGGAACTTGAGGGGTGGGAAGGACCCACAAGCTCTGGAAGCAGTAACTGTCAGGTGCTCAAATAAGAGTAGAGGGAAGAGCAAAGAAGCAAGACAGCCACTACAGGTGAGCACATGGGCTGCCCCAAGGGCACAGACATGTGCATACGTCACTGTGGTAGTTTACATATGAAATGTCCCCCCATAGCCTCATACTCAATCCCCAGCTGGTAGAGTCTTTGGGAGGTGGAGCCTTGTTGGAGGAGGTGTGTCACTGCGGGTGGACCCTGAGGTATATGAGCCCAGCCCAAGCACCATACTCGGACTACTTCCACCCAGATATGTGACAAGACGTGAGCCAGATGCCTGCTCATGTCATTTTTTCTCCACCATGGTGAAACATACTCATGAGACTTTAAGCCGAAATAACCCTTTCCTCCCATGTGGTTAACTGCTACAACCCCACACAAACCAAAAATAACCAACAACAACAACAACAAAAAGATGAAACATTGGTTCAGTCCCCAGCAATGGGGGTAGGGACAGAATTAAGTGTTGAATGTTTCTATGTGGTTGATGATTGTTAGAATTATTCTGTTCAGCTGTTTCATACAAAGATAAAGATAAAGAAGGCTATGCTGGATCTGAATAAAGAGATGATGCATACAAAAAAGCTACTGGGTGGCTTGGATATTGGCCACAGTACAGTTATGGAGCACAACTAACAAGTATTCCAGGCAACTCTCTGCTAAACCTAACTACAGCATTTCACAAACCAATCTACTAATAGTAAGGTGTCTTATAAATCACATTACTTACCTTAGTAATCTGCTTACGGAAATGGGGCATCTTCTTCATGAGCTGTGCGAGAGCACTGAGAGATGTCTAGGAAAAAACCAAAAATACTTTAAGTAAACTCATGATTCAGTTATTCTATTTTATAACTTTTAAAAAAATTTATTTATTCATTTTCAAGCAGAGAGATATGAGAGAGAGAGAGAGAGAGAGAGAGAGAGAGAGAGAGAGAGAGAGAGAGAGAGAGAGAGAGAGAGAGAGAGAGAAACAAAGAGCACACCAGGGCCAGGCCATCACCTTGTGGGTCTGGCTTATGTGGGTACTGGGGAATTGAACCCGGGGCCTTAGGCACTGGAGGCAAGTGCCTTAACCACTGAGCCATCTCTCCAGCCCTCTATTTTATAACTTTTCAATCATGTAATTTTAACTATTACCAAACCTAGTTAATTTAATAAACATTTGACAAATTTTTAAAAAGAAAACTTTAGGCCTACAATTCAGTCACAATGAAGCAGCTGATGCCAAAATTACTCTCCCCTATAAACAAAGGTAAAACTGACCAAATAAAACAGTAGCTTTTAGGTTAGGCAATGAGTGGAATATAGTTCCAAGTAGCAGAAAGCACAGAGGTGATCCTTACACTCATCCTGCCAGTTCAGTTCCCTGGGAATGTTTCCCCAAACACACTAAAAGTAAATAGAGATGAAGTTGGAAGCAATATCCCTCTGGACAAAGAAAAAGATCAGATTGAGGAGGCTGAGGTGGGGCTTGGGGGAACAGTGTTCTAGAGAGAAAGGAGCCAGTCAAATATAACACAGAAATGGGTACAGTGGTTGCCCTTGGATCTCTAATCTGCACATGTACAGGGCATAACACTCAAAAGCTTAGTAGAGAACAATGACTGAACAGTTAAGAGCTGGTCAATGATGCCTTAATGTTAAGAAATTGCTAGCATTCCCTGATCAAGGAAAAGTAAAGACTTAACTGAATACTCCACTCAGTATTAGGCCTGTGCCTTAGGATTCAGTAAAACGTAAAATGCTCTAACCATAGCAACTGTCTAACACTCTCAACAGAAAGGTTAATTCTTCAGCAGTTTAGCTGCCTGCTAGGATGAAACTAAACACTCTGTAGACAGAGCATCCTCTCTGCAATGTATCACTGATAATATTTAGCAGACAATTAAAAGTTGACAGGTGAAACAGAAGAGACCAATACTCAAGTGATAAAACAGTCAATAAGTTTCTATGGATCCTTTTCTGTGAGGATTCCAAACCCAGACACAAAGGCCCAAGGAGGTTGGAGGAGTGGATGGAGCCCAGAGACATCCAAAAAACATGGAATGAGGCTGACAGCTTGGATGACATAAACCTGAGTCCCTCCATCACGGCTGACACCTTCAGTGACATAAACCCAAGTCTTTCCACCATGACTGACATCTTCCATGACATAAACCTGAGTCCCTCCACCCTGGCAGCTGGGCCCAGGTTTTGCTAAGTCCTCTGCCATCTGGCAGCAGCCATTCTTCCTCATAACAAGGTTTATGATGTAACTATTCAAGCGCATTCCGGAACTGGAAAAACGACCATAGAGATTCTGCAGCAGACTGAACTGGATCTAAAGGCCACACAGGCCTTGGTCCTGGTGCCTACTTGAGAACTGGCTCAGCAGACTAAGAAGGGAGCCAATGTGTGCGCTGAAGTGCAGAGGATGCAGATTGAAGACCCATTCACTGTGGGTGCCCCGAATGCATGTTTGATATGCTTAACCACTAAGATGTTTTTATTGGTTAAAGCTGATGCAATTCAAGGACCAGATCTAGGACATGGACTAAAAGCCCACAATCACATAGGTTATTTTGTTACCAGCTATAATGCTTTCTCAGGTGCTTAAGGAGACCAAGCGGACCATTAGGAGACCCTATTCAAATTTCTGTCACAAAGCAAAAGCTGCCTCTGGAGAGTCTCTGCTAAGTTTTCATCAACACAGAATACTTGTAGTAGATACACTGTGTGACTTGTATGAAAACCTGACCATCAAACAAGGCAGTTATCTTCATCAACACCTGAAAGATGACTTGGTTCACTAAGAAGATGCATGCTTAGGATGGCTTCATGCCTACGCCAGGCATGGAGATTTAGACCAGAAGGTGTGCAATGTCCCCATGAGGGACTTCTGTTCTGGTTCCAACAGAGTACTGATTATTATTACTGACTTGCTGGCCAAAGGCACTGATGTGCAGCAGTTTTCTTCGGTTACCAACAATGACCTTTTTTTTTTTTTTTTTTGGTTTTTCGAGGTAGGGTCTCATTCTAGCCCAGGCTGACCTGGAATTCACTCTGTAGTCTCAGGGTGGCCTTGAACTCATGGCGATCCTCCTACCTCTGCCTCCCGAGTGCTGGGATTAAAGGCGTGCGCCACCACGCCCGGCCTCAACAATGACCTTAAACTGATATAGAAAACCATATAATTAGTCATGGCAGACATGCTGGTTCTAAGAATATGTTTGATTTTTTTTTTTTTTTTGGTTTTACAAGGTAGGGCTCTAGTCCAAGCTGACCTGGAATTCACTATGTAGCCTCAGGGTGGCCTCGAACTCATGGAGATTCTCCTACATCTGATTCCCAAGTGCTGGGATTAAAGGCCTGCACTACCATGCCTAGCTCGATGTAGTTATTTAATAGAGTAGAAAACAACAAAAGGACTCAAGAAACTGAGAACATGGGCTGGAGACATGGCTTAGTGGTTAAAGGCACTTGCTTGCAAAGCCTGCCAGCCTGGGATTGATTCCCCAGTACCCATGTAAAGCCAGATGCACAAAGTGGCACATGAATCTGGAGTTCGTTTGTGGCAGCAGTAAGAGGCTCTGTGGTATGCCCATTCTCTCCCTCTCCTTGCAAATAAATGAAATAAAAATGAATAAAAATTGAAAAGGGAAACTGAGAACTAAAAGATCTGCATTGAGAGGTGCACTCCATGTTGCTGCCTTCACGTGACAGATGTTCTGCTACTTACTTCCAGCCAGGGTTCAATCCTGGGGCTGGGTAGATAAAGAGCAGATGGAAGAGAGGAGGGGTGAAGCTAAGGTTCTTCTTGGAATAAATATGCTTTCTGAGATAAAAGGAGACACTGTAAACATGTCTCCCCCACACTCTGCTCTATTTCCTTACCCCAGAGGCTCTCCCACCCCAGCTGAATGCCTTTAAAAATGATTTAAGTGGCGGGATCTTGCCATTGAACCTCATTTGCAGCACACCTGCAAGGTCTACCCCAAGCAGTTGTCCTGTGGATTGTCCCTAAGTAGGAGAAAAAAAATCAGCTTAAACACTGTATATGTACAGTATTTTTTGCATGTATGTATTGATGTAAGTTAAAAATAAGTAATTTTTAATCTTTTTTTTTTTTTTTTTTTTTTTTTTTTGCGGTGCTGAGGACCAAACCCAGGGCCTTCAAGCGCTCATCCACTGAGCTAAATCCCCAACCCTCTGTCATCATTTTTAAAGTTAATTAAGGCTCTTACCTTTCCTTCTGTTGCTTTCTTTGTTGATGAAATTTCCTTCATAAGCTTCGGAATTTCCCTGTCAGATTGTGAAAGAAATTTCTAAATTAATTCTTCACAACACTACTTCAGATTATAAAATGTACAATAAAATACCTAATATAAAAACTACAGAAAAAAAGTGAAAACAATCCACATACTCTAACACAACCGCAATATGTCGGTGCCGGATTCTGACCCAGAGGTCGTCGTCTTCTTCAAGAACAGCCTCCTTTTCTTTTCCATCGGTTTTATACCTACAGGGAGACAGAGGCAGAAAACTTCTGGGTCCCCCACTCCCCAAAATGAAATAAGCATTTTTACCAACAGTAATTTTGAAAATGAAACTGAAAGCTAATAGACTCAATCCACTATTTTAAGAGACTGATACCTATTCAAGACTAAGGCAGATTAGTATCCTTGTATTTACAGTGTAGCAAAATATTTTTACTCTTAAATGTTAGGTTTATAGAGTCTTGGCAGAATGGAATCTAACAAAAATTCAATGCCCTACAATCAACTTCAAGAACAAGACTATCGAGAGCCGGGCGTGGTGGTGCACGCCTTTAATCCCAGCACTCGGGAGGCAGAGGTAGGAGGATTGCTGTGAGTTCAAGGCCACCCAGAGACATAGTGAATTCCGGGTCAGCCTGGGCTAGAGTGAGACCCTACCTCGAAAAACCAAAAAAAAAAAAAAGAACAAGACTATCTAAGTGTACATACCTGTAATACCAGCATTTAGAATATAGAGTTCAAAGTGACCCTCCACTACCGTAGCAAGTTCAAGGTCAGCCTGGGGCTACATGATACCTTGTCTTAAAAACCAAAAACTTACTAACCAAAAAAAAAAAAGAACAAGACTGAGCCGGGCGTGGTGGCGCACGCCTTTAATCCCAGCACTTGGGAGGCAGAGGTAGGAGGATTGTCATGATTCAAGGCCAGCCTGAGACTACATAGTGAATTCCAGGTCAGCTTGGACTAGAGAAGACCCTACCTTGAAAAACCAAAAAAAAAAAAAAGAACAAGACTGGGGCCGGGGAAATGGCTCAGCAGTCAAAGGCATTTGTCTGCAAAGCCAGCCTGAGTTCAATTCCCTAGCATCCATGTAAAAGCCAGGCACAAAAAGTGGTGCAAGCGTCTGACATTCACTTATAGCAGTAAGAGATCCTGATGGCCCTGCCCCCATGTACACTTGCAAATAATAAGTTAATTAAAAAAATAACAAGACCAACTATACTAACAATATGTGTTTTAATTGCTTGAAACTACTGTGATGTGCTAAAGACACAGCACAACTATGAAATATCTGTTAAAAACAGAAATGCTACCCTTGTGGACTGCTGAAGGTGTTTCAGAGTTAGTATAAAACTCACAACATAAATCATCTGTTCTTCACTCTTGCCCACTCAGTAATATGTCTTTTAAAGATTAGGAAGAAATGAGGAGAGAAATGAACTCATGTGCTGAATGAAGTGAGCAGTAACTCCAGGGCTTTACAGAACTGCTCACATGGGCTCCCTGGCTGCTCTAAGGTAATTTCTCCTCTCTCTAAGTAAATGCCTTCTATCTGGGAGCCTAGGCTGTCCTTATATATGTTGCCCATGCAGGCCTTCAACTTGTGATTCTCCTGCCTCAGCCTTCTAAGTAGCTGGGCTTACAGGTCTATTTCATTAAGCCCAGAACTACTAAATTAATATAAACATAAAATTTCAAAATCCGATTTTCATTTATTACTATATTGGAGTAGATCGTTTTGGTTTGTTTATTTGAAATATGGTCTCGTTATGCAGCCCAGGCTTGTGATCCCATTTCCTCAGCCAACCAAGTGCTAGAATCGCAGGTGTGTGCTGCTGTGCCTACCTGTAAGCAGTAACATCTTGGCTGACAACTCCAATTTGGATTTAGAGATCATGATATCAAAAACCATGTAATGCATAGCATATATATATATACATATATATATATACACATACGCATATAATAATATGTAAGGATGAGAAAAATGGTCTTGACAAAGAAAACTTTCACTTTTCAGTTAGCTTTTTACTTAACCTTACTTCTGGAGTGAATGTCTTATATAAAAAAAAAAACAATTTGATCAATGATAAATTGTGCCAATTCTCAAAAGCCATCCTATGTTTGCATGTGTCTGGGGTTCATTTTCAGTGGCAGGAGGCTCTGGTACACCATTCTCTCTCTCAAATAAAAGTTAAAAAATAAAAATTTACATGGACAAGATACTTTTGGGTATTAAGATTCTGAATAATCACAGCCTAACCATTTCGAATAAGGCTCATTTCACAAACTATAATTGTAAGCCTGGTTATTTACTCTTAACATGAATGTAGCTCTACCATAGAATAGTTAAGAAGTTAAATACACTCAAAAATCTCTGAAGTAAACTGCCCAATAACTTACAAAGCAAACATGTTTTGTAAAGATTATGATTACAGGAGTAAGAGAAAGATAAGGTCCCTAAATTTTTAAAGAAGGTTACCAGTCTTTCAGATTTCTAATGCCATCATGAGTCATTACAGCTCAGAGTCTATCTGTTCATATATGCCATTTACATGCCCTTCAAATTATACTTGCTTGTATGTATCATTCTCAATTGGTAGTAGATCATATGCCATTGCCTGAAAGGTCAGTTCATGCAGGACAGTGGACACAGGATCAAAGCCACGATCGATTATTAAGAGCTGGGAATGAGTTTTACCCTAGAATAACAAGATGAAATGATCTTAAAAAATTTCAATTTCTGTGTATGAACACATTTTTAATATCTCAGAAAATAAGTTCTGGTCCTTCTCCATCCCCCACAAAAACCCAGACAACAAAACAAAACCAATAGTTAACTGCCTTGTCAGTCTGGGCTACAGCAAGACCCTACCTCAAAAAAAACAAAAATAAATAAATAATAAATAAGTAAAAATAAAAAATAAAATAAAAAAGAATGTCTAATTACATAACAAATAACAATGGCGCACACCTTTAATCCCAGCACTTGGGAGGCCGAGGTAAGAGAATCACTGTGAGTTGAAGGCCAGCCTGGGCTAGAGCGAGGCCTTACCTCAAACACCCCCCCCCCCAAAGAATCAGAGTGGCACACTAGGGTAAAAATCCAAGTCTACATAACTAAAATCTTTCATAATTAGGTTGAGTCTATATATAACAATATTCTCAAGTTTTGTTTTTTTTTTTTTTGTTTTTCGAGGTAGGGTCTCACTCTAGCCCAGGCTGACCTGGAATTCACTATGGAGTCTCAGGGTGGCCTTGAACTCACGGCGATCCTCCTACCTCTGCCTCCTGAGTGCTGGGATTAAAAGTGTGCGCTACCACGCCCGGCTTCAAGTTTTCTTATAAATTTTTATGAAATTTTCTTTCATTATTTTTTTTTAAAGGATAGGGTCTCACTCTGTGCCTCAGGCTGGCCTTGAACTCACTATCCTTTTGCTTCAGCCTCCCAAGTGCTGGAATTACAAGCATATTTTACCATGCACAGTCAAAATTATTTTCTTATGAATTCAGCTCCGTAAATATTAAAACTGAAATAAATTAGGAGTAGCAGTTACTACTTAAGATCTTTATATTAGATACTGTTAAGCAAGGAATACTTTATTTCACTTCATGCAGTATTACTTCAGGGTTCTTACAGCAACCTTATGAAACAAGGATAATTACTTCCATTTGATAAAGAGGGCCCTAGAACTTAAAATTATTTCATTTGCCCAAATCACACAGCTAAAAAAAAAAAAAATGGCAGAATAGAGTTTCAACTCAGGTTAGCAGCACTCCAATGTCTGCTCTTTTAGCTATTATGCCATTAAAAAGATACATTGATGACAACTAAGATGGGAAGTCACTGTTAACAGAAACTCACAAACAGCAACAAGCACTATACATGCTAGCAAAACCTAGGGGTTATATCTTTACCTACCATACTGTTTCTTCCCTTTGATATTAGGGATTGAACCCAGGGTCTCCCATACACTAGGAGGGTGTTTTTACCATTGAGCTAGTTATCTAGCCTTTTTAACTTGATTTTGAGACACAATCTCTAGGTTGCCCAGTCTGGTCTTGAGATCACTCTGAAGCCCAGGGAAACCCTAAACATGATCCTCCTGTCTCAGCCTCCCCAGGCTTGTGCCAATCAAGTTGGCTTCATCCTTTACTCATAAAAATTCTTTGGCTTATTATTCGAAACAGTAAGAGGTAACTACAACTCAGACATTTATTTGTTTATACACAGCAAAAAAAGCCACATAGGTTGAATTAACCATTCACTCTTCTGAAGTTTAAGGCAGTATGGTCCAGTGGCTAAAAGCATAGCATTTGGAATCAGATTAAGATGTGAGTTTAGCCTTAATCTCTTTCTTACTGTATGACCTTGGACAAATTCCTCAACCTGTTATGTATATAATATATATGTAATATATGTGTTATATAGGTGTTAGTAGTCCCTTGGTAAAAGTGAAATGTAATCACAGGACTTTTGCCTTTTAAGACTGCTATAAATGTAGGAACACCACAAAACACATTACAGCACCTGGCAAATAGTAAACCATCAATCTAGACAAGCTAAACCTCTTTAGAAATATGCGGAGGAAAATGCAATGTAATGTAAGTACTATATCAGGGCTTGGGGCATATGACATACTGTACGTGGGGGGAAAGGCTTCATAAAAGAGGTCATCCTGGAGCCAGGTGTGATGGCGCATACCTATGGTCCCAGCACTTGGAAGGCAAATGTAGGAGGATCACTGTGAGTTCAAGACCACCCTGAGACTACATATCAAATTCCAGGTCAGCCTGGGCTAGACCATACCTGGAAAAATCAAAAAGAGCTAGTAATAGTGGAATTCCCAGATTTACTAAATATTAACTCAATGTCAAGCATTATGGGTTCTCTCTCTCTCTCTCTCTCTCTCTCTCTCTCTCTGCTTGAAAATGAATAAAATATTTTTTAAAAATGTCAAGCATTATTCTAAAGCTTACACATATTAACTCATTTAATACTCTCACTAACTTAAAAAATAAGTATTCTCTTATAGAAACAAAATTTAGGAGGCAGAGGTAGGAGGATTGCCATGAGTTCAAGGTTAGCCTGAGACTACATAGTGAATTCCAGGACAGGCTGGGCTAAAGTGAGGCCCTACCTTGAAAAATCATAAATAAACAAACAAATTTAGGTACAGAGAAGTTATATAATTTGGCCTAATTATTATAACCATGAATTAAGCAGCAGAGCCAGGATGTGGACAAAGTGCTGGCTTCTTTTTCCCTTGAAAGGCCACTGTCTAAGAAGGCTTCCACTGCTGTCTCTACTAATGGTTTAATAACCACTTGAACTGAAGATCCAGTTCAATGATGTCCAAGTCCATACTAGAAGGAAATATTTAAAACAGTCACTATTTGCCTTTTACACTTACCTTTATTAGGCTTTTTTCATCAATTTTGTAGTAGTCCTCAAGCTTTTTTTCAACCAGCTGTGCAAGTTTACTGGCATTGTCTAGAGGCTTGCTAGAAGTGGAAAAAATGTTCAATTAACTTTCAAGACTCACATTACATCATCATAAAGTTGAATTCTAAAATCAAACCTTGCAATTTTGATTTATAAAATGAACACTTCTATAAACATGGAAACCTTTTAGACAATATTAAATGCTATACAATTATCAGAATCTTATATGTGCTTCATATTTTTTAATGTGAACAAAATAAAATGTTACACAAAAAGTAACAAACAGTTCCCTTTATTGCCTCTCCCAAATCTAGTTCTGTCTCCTACCATTACCCCAATATCCAGGGCAACCGTTATCTTGAATTCTATATGCATTCTTGCAGTCATTTCTGTTAAACGTGTGTGTAAAGTCTATTGACGTTGACATATAGACAAGATTTACTTTATCTCCTATATAGTATGCTGCCATATAATTACACTGAATTCTGTATATTCAATCCCATACAAGTACATGGACATTAAAATCATCATCAATTTTATAGTATTAAAAACAATACTGAACCAAGGTAGTACTATTATTCTCATTTCATAAACAACGAAACAAGGACCAGAATGGTAACACACTGAGTAGCAAAGCCAGGATTAAAACCCAAGTCCTTTAGCAACACACCACGAAACAGATCTCTCTCAGAAAATAATTTTGGACAAAAAAAGCACAAAATGGACAAGCAAAAATCATGAGATTTCATCTGTATCAGTGCAAAATCAGATAAAACCAAATTGTATGTTATAAAGTAGACAGCAGTTTTCTCTGGGGCCAGAGCTGGAATGACTGTGAGGGACCATGACAGGCCTTTGAGATGCTGCTAATGTCGTTTTGTTCATCTTGGTGGGAGTTAACATGGGTATATTCATTTTGGAATGATCTATCAAGCCATATACATAAAAATAGTGAACCTCACAATAAACTTCATTTTCATAAAGAAGAAAATAAATAAAGGTATATAGCATAAAATTAAACTTCGCTCTTAAAAACATTTATTTATTGGCTGGGCGTGGTGGCGCATGCCTTTAATCCCAGCACTCGGGAGGCAGAGGTAGGAGGATCGCCGTGAGTTCAAGGCCACCCTGAGACTACATAGTGAATTCCAGGTCAGCCTGGACTAGAGTGAGACCCCTACCTTGAAAAACAAAACAAATAAACAAAAAAACACATTTATTTATTTAAAATGCCCAATAAGATTAGATACTTGAAATGCTTAGGTACTGTAACAAGAGCCCAAGTAATATGGCCACTTAAATTGGTGGAGCTGTACTGAGAAGACATTAAATATAAGATTGTATTCCTTATATGACAATATCTTCTCTATGCATTGCTTAAACTGAGATGGCTCAGTGGTTAAGGCACTTGCCTCTTGTGCCTAAGTCCCGGGGTTCAATTCCCCAGTACCCACATAAGCCAGACCCACAAGGTGGTGGCCCTAGTGCGTTCTCTCTCGTTCTCTCTCTCTCTCTCTATATATATATATATATATATATATATATATTATATATATATATATAATATATATATATATCTGCTTGAAAATGAATAAAATATTTAAAAATAAATAAATAAATGGTACCAAATTTAAGCTCTGACATTCAGTGAAAGAGGTTAGTAGCTAATCTGATACTTTAAGCCTTAAACTTTAAATCTGTATGCAGAGCTTGGTAACTGTACAAGGAACATTTTGAAAATCAACACAAAAAGCAGACCTATTACTTGCCTCTACACTTTATCACAAATAGGAAGCATACCAGGTGCAGTCTTACCTTTTATATCTTACCCCAGGGTTTTCATCCAGTGTGGCACATACTGTAACTATCTGCTCAGCCATTGCTTCCAGAATGGCCTCTTTCCCACTGGCATTACCAGGATCTGGACTGTAGCAGTAATAGAATGCATCTGGTACATCAAGTGTATAAACCTAGGTTAGGGGAAAAAAAAAAGTTACACTGTCAATCTAGAGATGATTTTTAAAAAATCTAAGAAAATGAAGCTATGATTTGAGACATTGAAGAAAAATGCCTGCACTAACCATGCTGTTTCCTGAAACAACTGTGTCTTTACCTTATTTAAATCTCATTTCCTGTCATCTTGATTTCATCTTTTCTCTCTTCTCCTACTCTCCTTTCCTGTTTAGTCTACTTCTTTCCTTCAATTCTTGTTTCAAATACAGATTTACTGATTGCTTTTCACTACCTGCGTAACAGATGAGGGACTCTGAAGTTGTCAAACTAAGATGAAAATCTAATGCCTGGCAGAAAAAGATTAGCAATTTTAACCCATTATAAAGTAATCTAGAAATTTCTCATGGTTGAATCTTCAATTCTAAAGCTTAAATTCATACCCTTAAAGATATTTTTGCCATTGTGCTAGACACAAGACTTACAATGAAATCTCAGATGTATTCAGTCAAGTGTCAATAATAGTATTTACTATGAGCAAAAAAGTGGACAAGAGGCTTATTATTACTTCATTATCTGAAGGATACAGAAGAACCAGTTCCCTAAGTGGTACTGAGAGTGTCCCATTAAATTTTGGCTTTTAAAAATAGTGAGTAGGGCTGGAGAGATGGCTCAGCGGTGAAGGCACTTGCCTCCTGTGCCTAAGGCCCTGGGTTCAATTCCCCAGGACCCATATGACCAGACCCACAAGGTGGTGGTCCTAGTGCTCTCTCTCTCTCTCCTCTCTCTCTGCTTGAACATGAATAAAATAATAAAAAAATAGTGAGTAATCACCCTCAACCTAGAATAATGTATTGGGTATAAGAGTAAGCAAGTATCAAGTATTATAGGTTAAGAAATGAACTATGAATAAATGTCCTCGCACTTCCTTTTAGTCAGTTACTCATTTTCTGAACATAACCCACCAACATCAGAAGCAACAGCCTAAAAATGGACTGAAATTCAGCTATGACCATTAAAAGTTTCTTTAGACAACTATATTTCTTCATCTTTGTGACACACAATTAGCTCCTTAAACTAGACAGGTCCTGCCTCCCATTTATTTTTCATGCTAATCTATAGCTAGTTTGATTCTGTATCCAGCCCCCCCTATATTCTTAAATGCTTTTCAGCCACTTGACATAATGTATGTGATTGTATTACTTACATTAAAGCCCTCTCTGGAAGGCAGATCTTTAATTCCTTGACTCATGGAATCACAAGGAGTCAATCTTCCTCTTAACTTCTAAAATGTGTTAATGCCCAATCTTACACTCATTTTCTCTTCTCTCTCTCTTTAGGATCAGCCCAAAGTTTTCTGCACCAGCTCATTTTTTACAATGAACCCTGGTGGGAGAGCTGGAGCCTTGTGTAGTATAGTCCCAACCTACCTATATTGATAGCCTTATCTATTACACTTGCATCCCTTCTGACCCATATTCCTGCAGCTCCCCTACATTTTTTTCTGCTTCTGTATCTTTGTATTCAGATTTTCCTCACCTTCTAGAATGTTTATTCCTCTACATTACTACTTTGTGAAATTTTAATCCATTCTTCAAATATTTCCCTAATCTCCTACTAACAATCTTTTATGTCAGATTGAGAGATGCTTCCCCAGAGAACATACTCTCCGTACTTTTCAGAGCTGTATGCCAGTTCATAGGCAAGAGCAGCCACACACCCATCAAAGGCCAGCGAGCGCTCACCAGACACTGCCTGAACTGCGCGTGAGGCTTTCCAAGGCATGGGCCCCTCTTTCAGATCGAACCCATTCCAGGACGCACATATACCCATCAAAAAGATTACTTTTGGGCTGGAGAGATAGCTCAGTGGTTAAGGCGCTTGCTTGGAAAGCCTAATGACCCCAGTTCGATTCCCCAGTACCCACGTAAAGCCAAATGCATAGGGTTGTGCAAGCATTTAGAATTCGTTTGCAGTGGCTGGAGGTCCTGGACACCCATTCTCATTCTCTCTCTCTCTCTCTCTCTCTCTCTCTCTCTCTCTTGTATCTTGCTATGCTTGCAAATAAATAAATAAAGATATATAAAAAGATTACTTTTCTCAGTTTCCTACACACTTAGGTATAGTCACATGATTAAATTTCAAGTATACCATGCTTTCTTTCATCCTGCTACCTCAAACAAACAAGAATATAACAAGCCGGGCGTGGTAGCGCACGCCTTTAATCCCAGCACTCCGGAGGCAGATGTAGGAGGATTGCCGTGAGTTCAAGGCCACCCTGAGACTACATAGTGAATTCCAGGTCAGCCTGGACTAGAACGAGACCCTACCTCGAAAAAAAAAAAAAAGAAGAAGAAAAGAAAAGAAAAGAATATAACAATGTCAGGGCTGGAGAGATGGCTCAGTGGCTAAGGCACTTGCCTTCGGAGCCTAATGACCCAAGTTTGAGTCCCTAGTACCCATGTAAAGCCAGATGCACAAAGTGGCACATGCATCTGGAGTTCATTTGCAGTGGCTGGAGGCCCTGGTGCACTCATTCTGTCTGTCTTTCTTCTATCTCTCTCTGCTTACAAGAAAATAAATAAATTTTTTAAAAAAGAATATAATAATTCCAGTCATCTGGCATACCTAAAAGACTACTTTGTAGAACCATGTAAGCTTTACATAACCTATTTCCTGAGTTATTTTATAAAGCAAGAAATAAATTTTCATGTTAAGTCATTGCAAGTTTAGATTTTTCTGTCGTACTCAGCTTAACCGCTTAACCTAATCCTAATTGATATAATCTTAAAAAATGCACATGCATATGCACCTATGTGTGTGATATGTGTGCACCAACAAGCCTGGCTTCATTACTATTAGTAATCAAAGGGTCAGTAACTATTCCAAAGCAAAACAAATGAACAACCTTTATTTTATAGTTATAAATTACATAATAGTAATGTTTATTAAAGAACACTTGTTTTAGTATCACAAATGGCTATAAAAGTTAAATGGAATATTTTTGGCACCATTTAACAAAGATTATGTTCAAAATTCTATTAATTTCATAACCCAGTAGTGCTGACATTAAATTTGAAAAGGATTGGATGCCAGATATGAAATTTATACCCTTTTATTATTATTTTTACTCATGTCTATCTTCATTGTGGTGAATGCTTGCTTGTGAATTGGTACAAAACTTTCCAAATACACATATAAAACATCTTTACAATGAGTTCTACTGACAAGCTCATAAAACAAAATCTGAAAATTAATGAGAAATGAATAAAAATTGCTAGTACCTGAGATTCATGTGGAATGAAGGAAATATTTATTTCTTTACATCTTCTTATTGACTTGGAGCAAGATGCCTTAATTTTGTTAAAGAGACTATCAGGGCAAACTAAGAAGGGGGAAAAAGCATATAATATCTGTTTCTTCTGAATAAATCATCCCAACATTCAAGAACATTTTTACATATAATCTCTGACATAAATAATCTACTACAAAAATAAGATAAATAGGGAAAATAGGCTACTTAAAGGACTGTCTACTAGCAGAGACAAAGAGTGAATTCAGATAAATGGCATTTTAATTTTGAAATGTAATTATGCAACACAACATTAAACAGAAATGTTCTCTGGACTTGATTCTATGGCTATTTTCCATTTAAATGTACACCACACAAAAGAAAATATGATAGATATTCTCCCTTAATATAAGTCAAACACATGTCTGTTTTCCTTACAGCCCATTTAAGGGTTCGTGTGTTTTTTTAATAATATAATCAAATCTCCAAATGGAACTGTGATTAAAAATAGTTTTCCTGCTACTACAAAATTCAAAGATATGACCTCTCAACCAATTGCCTGCCCCATTATACTAGCAGAAGTGATTATCTTTTGAATGTAGTTGGGAATGGTTTCCTTTAATTCTTTATCACCAAAACATGAATCAGGACAGGATCTTATATTAGGATCTTGTATTTTTAGATTCTTTCTAAAATTACAATAAATAATTGAATAAATTACAATAAACATAAAGAAAATCACAAAAATGAAATCATCTTATAAAAAGCAGACACTAAAATTAGCAGTGTTTTAAACAGTGAGGCAATGACTTTTACAGACACTTACAGTCAGTGAAGTATATATATGCTGCTTTGTATTTGTTCTCTGATTTACTTGCAAAATCCCGTAAGAAACAATCTACAGACTTAAAAATAGTTAGATGTTAATACATGTTTATTAAATACTAATTTTTATATGCAAGATTTTGAAATAAAATTTTTCCTTTGTTTTGGGAGGGTCTCATGGTTCCCAGGCTGGTAATAAATTTGCTATGTAGCTAAGGATGGCGCTTGGGATCACAGGCATGCTGACCATGCTCAGTTGAGGTGCTGGGACTTGAACTTAGGGTGTTATGAAGACTAGGTAAGCACTCTAACAATTGAGCTACATCCATAGCCCAAAATTATTTTATTCCAGTAAAATTAACCCTTACTGGCTATAATTTTTAACTTCTAAACTGACTTTTAAAGATGCTTATTTCTCTAGCCAGTGATAGCTAGCATGGTAACATGCAAAGAGGCAGCAAGGAGGAAGGTGATATGATACACAAGGTGCTGTTACTGTCAATAAAGAGGTCTAGGACCAAAACAACGAAGGACAGGGCTACTGAAGAGAGAAGATTGAGGAACTGAGAGGCCAAGGAACTGGCAGTGTCCCTGACATAAGTAATGAAATCACACACTTATGACCAGAGGAGTGTTAAACAGATCAAGGAATCTGATATCGTATTTGGCTGAGTTTAGCTTAAAGTGTAAATTAAATAAGTACTGGCTGGGGATGTAGTTCTGTTGGTATAGTACCTGTCTAGCATGTATGAAATCCTGGTTTGATCACCAGCACCATATAAAACTTGGCTTGGTATTAAATGCCTATAATCACAACACTAAGGTGGTATTGGCAGGAGATGGAGGCAGGCATCTCAAAAGTTCAAGGTTGGGCTTTGAAGATGGCTCAGTGGTTAAAGGCACTTGCTCACAAAGTCTGCCAGCCCCGAGGTCAAGTCCCCAAATGCACAAAGTAGTGCGTGTGTTTGAAGTTCCATCTTCAGTGGCAAGAGGCCCTGATGCACCCATAATCACTATCATGCAGCCATCTATCTATCTATCATCCACCTATCTATCCCTCACTCACTCGCTAGCTATCCATCCAGTCTAATCTATCTAATCTATCTGTAATAAGTAAGACTATGTTTAAAAAGAGTTCAAGGTCATCCTGGGCTACATAGCAAGTTGAAGGACTGCTTGGGCTACAAGAACAAGACTGTCTTTAAATACATACTTACATACATACTGAAAAATGAATTCTGACTATATTCCTTTGACATTAAAAATACATATACATATATAAATCCATTTGCACATACATATGTACATATGTACATGTATACTATAGGGAAGTCACTAAAAAAGGATTACTACAAGCCTTGTTTCTTTTATCCACATTTTTATCACCACCACCCCCCCCCAGATTATGGTAAAACAGAAGCTATGCGGATAACAAATTCTACAAAGAACACTTATCATTTTATATTAACCATCTACTTTCACATACAGCAGACAAAAGGTAATCTTTCCTTCTTCATTCTCATTGGGAAGAATACAAATACAAAAAAAAAAAACAAACAAAACAATGCAACACAGAAAAAACTTTCTAAACAAAGCAGTTTATGGCAATCTTCTAATAAAGGGTATTTTATTGCTTTCAGTTTCCTATAAGCAAGTCATGACAATGGTGAAAATACTGAAGAACTAGCTTTTTTTCACATTTGGGAAGATAACAGATTAAGGAACTGAGAAGCCTTGCACAGTCTAAACATCACTCTACCACTTCGCTACACCATAGCCAAGAACCCATCTTCTTTTTTTTAAAGACTCAAAATACTCACTTTTGACGTTGGAGAGATAAAATAGAGAGCTTTCATTTGTCTGACAGGTTCACGATTCTTATAGATATTCTCTACAACTAACAAAAAAAAAAGGTCACTTTACAAAACCAAATTTTAAAACAATTTTTAAATAAACTTAATTGCAATGTCCATTTATAATTACAGGGAAACACATTGGGTTTATAGTTTATTTTCATTTGATAAATTAATAACTCCTAAAGACATATCTGTCCTGAGGCTGAACCACATTCATTCTCTTCTCATGAGAAGAGGACAGAACAGTCATTTCACAGGCAGGTTGACCCAGCACATCAACACAAGCAACCATGCCATAAGTATAGCAAGAAAATGAGTTAAAATTAAAACACGTATTCTTAAAGATATGCTGTAATAACAGCAAAAACAGCAAATATGACATCAATTACACTAGGCTACATACTTTAATCATCTAAACCTCATAATAGCACTATGAATATTTTTTAAATGAGGAAACTGAGGCTTAAAAGCATTGAGTAACTTGTATTATCACACAAATAGGCATGCTTTTAACCCAAGGTTCAGGAGGCTGCAAGTTTTACTCTGTTGTAGAATATACACTTAGCATGTTCAAGGCCCTGAATTCAATCTCCATGTTTACCCCTAAACAACACAATAAGAAAGATCAAGGTTCAACATATATTTACTGGTCAAATACTCCTGAATGCTTATAATCCCCGCAGTTGGGAGACAGAAGCAGGAGGATAAGGACTTCAAGATCTTCCTCAGCTACATTTCAAGTTCAAGACCATCCTGTGCTACAAGAGACTCTGCCTCAAAAAAGCAAAACTAAACAGACAAAAAATAAAGGAGGCTGGAGAGATGGTTCACAGTTAAGGAGCTTGCCTACAAAACCTAAGACCCCAGTTCAATTCCCCAGTATCCACATAAAGCCAAATGCACAAGGTGGCGTATATATCTGGAGCTCGTTTGTAGTGGCTAGAGGTCCTGAAGTGAACGTTCTCTGTCTCTCTACTTGCAAATAAATAAATAAGGGCTAGAGAGGTGGCTCAGTGGAAGAGTGCTTGTCTGGCAAGGAAGAGGCCCTGTGTACCATAAAACAAAAACCAAACCAAAACACTTCCAAGGGAAATCCACTAGTCATCCTATGCTTTATGCACTAGAATGTTTGGTGAATTATGTGTACACAATAATAATGAAGATAAAATCTGTTTATGTACAGCAGAAAATCCTACTTTTCCACTTCACTGATAAGTATGTACTACAAAATTTTTTTAAGAACTTCAACAGTGACAATGAATAATCTAGTTCTCATTTTATTTGTGTGTGTGTAGTATGTGTGGTATATGCAGGTCATATGGATGCCAGAAGAGAATGTGGGATGTCCTGTATCATTCATCTTATTCCTTGAGACAGTCTCCTCTTTAAACCCAGAGCTGCGGTTTTTGTGGCCCCGGCCATTCTCCAATCCACTTCCCCCAGGACTGGGATACACAGGTCCTTGGTTATACTCAGCTCTTTACATGGGTGCTAGGGAACTGAACTCAGGTGGTCTCAAGCCCTCATGCTTATATGGCAAGTGCTCTTGACCACTGAACCATCTCCCTTACCCCTCAGTTTTAAAGTTTTTATTTGGGCAGGAGTGATAACTCAGTGGTTAAGGCACTTGCCTGCAAAGCCTAAAGACCCAAGTTCGATTCAACAGGACCCACATGGCATGGTTTGATCCAGGTGCCCCCCACAAATGAATGTGTTCTCAATGCTCAATCCCCAGCTGATGGCAATTTGAGTATTAGAACCTTGTTGGAGCTGTGTTGTTGGGGGTGATCTTAGGGGGTTATAGCCAGCTTCCCCTTGCCAGAGTTTGGCACACCTTCCTGCCTTTACCTCCTAAGTGCTAGGGTTACAGTTATGTGACATCATGCCTAATTCCCACATCCATTTTTTTAAATACCAAGACATTACTGAATATTTTCATAAATGATTGCATGGCAAAAGAAAATCTGACCACTGAATAGGTCAATGCCAGGCTTCATACAGGAATTCTCAGGAAATATAGAACATAATGATATATTACTATGATTACAACATAGCAAATAGACTATTCCTCTATATAGCAATAGTCAAATTCAAGGTTTAATCTTCTAATTTCTCTTTTCCTAATGAAGGACACTGAAAATCACAAATTCAATGTGCAATAAACAGATTTTATGTATATATGTAAAAACATAAATATTAAATAGTCTGCCGGGCGTGGTGGCGCACATCTTTAATCCCAGCACTCGGGAAGCAGAGGTAGGAGGATCGCCATGAGTTTGAGGCCAGCCTGAGACTACATAGTGAATTCTAGATCAGCCTGGGCTAGAGTGAGACCCTACCTCAAACAACCAAAAAATAATAATAATAAATAAAATAAATACATAAATAAATAGTCTGGCTTTCTGGAGAACACTGTGTTTACTTCCAAACTCAAGTTAGGAATGACAAAAAAATTATTTATATATGTGTGCGTGTGTGTGTGTGGGCGCGCGCCCGCGCACGTATACGTACATATACATTAATTACATTAGGACCCAAAATGTAAAGAATTATACTATACCTTGAGTCAGCCTCTGTGCTGTAAAGAGATATTTAGACTCTGTCTAGAGGGTTACTTTCTAGATCAGATTTAGGTGAATGAGTTGAGGACGATGAGTCAAGGATAAAGTGATTATGAATGTTAAAACACATTGGTATTTTCTCCAAAAGGCAATACCAATTGTTATCTCATGAATACAATCCTGCCCACTAGAAAATAACTTCTTGCAACATCATGATTTTTATGAATCTAATTTTAATTTTTCATACTAGAATTGAGTTAAATTTATAACTGTTTCATTATAATAAAGAGATATTTATAAATCAGCATGATACATTTTAAAATATCTATGAATGTTGATTTTTATGAAATTCTCCCCCCTTGTACCAGGGATGAAATCAAGGACCTTGCACAATCTCTACAGTGAGATATATTCCCATATCTTAGCTTCTCAGTATGTGGCCCAGGCTAGCCTTGAACCTGTGATCCTTCTGATGCTGTCTCCCCCATGTTGAGATGACAGATGATAGATGACTAGCAATGACTTGCTAACTATTTAAAAACAATAAAGAAAACCCCAGGAGCTGGGGTTGTAGCTCAGAGGTCAAACACTTCTCTAGTATGTGCTGATTTTGATACTCTGCACAAGGAGGGAGAAGAGTTGAGTTATGGGTGTGGATGGTGGCTGCCAGTAAGGATAGACAGAGCTTGGGAGGTAGAGGCAGGAGGCTCAGGAGTTCAAGGCCAGTACGGACTATAGTGTGAAACTTTGAAATCTCAAGGTATAATAAAAAAGGAAAATCACAAACATTAATCAAACCACTACAGTAAACAAATGGATGAAACAAAATGTACAAATAAACAAAAATTTAAGAACCTCAACAAAATAACTGACTTAGTCCTAGTTAAAGGCATTAACATTGCTTTGCAGCTTAGGGAAGCTAACAGTAATTACTCTGAGGAAGACTACAGAAAAAACATCAACCTTGTAACGGCTACCGTTGTAAGACAAAAATATTTTCTTAAAAACAGTTAATTTTTTAAAAATATTTATTTTAGAAAGATAAAGTGGCAGAGAAAGAGAGAGAGAGAGTGGGTGTGCTGGGGCCTCCAGCCACTGCAAATGAACTCCAGACACATGCACCACTTTGTGTATCTGGCTTTATGTAGGTCCTGGAGAATTGAACCCAGGTCCTTAGGTGTTGCAGGCAAGTGCCTTAACCGCTGAGCCATCTCTCCAGCCCTAAATATTCTTAATACTTCAAACTTTCCCATTCAGACTCAAGCAGTCACAAAAAAGATTAGTAACACTTACCAGTTATACCCTCTTCTAAAAGATCTGTCATTTTGCAACATGATGCCAAAAGCTTTGTGGTAAAGTCATCTAAAAGCATTATCTTAAAACAAACAGAAATTAAGAAACAGTTTAAGCACCTGTTTAGAGACAGAATCTTAGCCCTTAAAGCTACCCAAACTTACATTATCTTATAATATAAATATGTTATAATATTGTAATATAAAATTCTTACTAGGACAGCAGGCAAATGACCTCACTCAGTTCATCTTTTAACTTATATGATCTGATGATTTTCTGATCAAATATACATACTAAGTATGTATTTATATATATGGAAGGAAACAGATATTTACATTACACATACATACTAAGTATCATATATATGTGTATATATATGGAAATTTAAATAAATCTAATGTTTTAACAAATATTCTTAAAATTCTAAGCTGTTATTTACAGAATTATTGTTTCAGAGGGCTGGGTGGATGGCTCAGGGGTTAAAGGCATTTGCTTGCAGAATTACTGTTTCAGGTAGTGCTCAAGGACCCACTATTCACAACTGCCATATGACTTATTACCATCTCCATTTTATAGACCAGGTAATAGAAGTTGTATAACTTGCCCAAGGAGC